>CAUYQG010147175.1:0-20512 GCA_963574415.1 Tarsius wallacei | reverse complement strand
TCCGTTTTCTTTTTTCTGAAATAAGAACACTTCCTTCCTTGGGCAGTCAGAAGGATAAAATGAAGTCTCACCTGGGAAGTGCCCTGCACACGGCAGGTGCTCAGTAGATGCACACCCCTTCTCCCTCATGACTACAGCCCCCACCCAACTGAGAATCCCAGTCTCTCCTCTTAAACCTGGCCGGAACCTGGCATCCCCACCGCCTCGGGAGGCTGGGGCAGCCTGTCTCTGACCATGTTCCTTCCCGTCCCCACAGGATAATGCATGACGAAGTGAGCGAGACGGAGAACATCCGCAAGAACCTGGCCATCGAGCGCATGATCATCGAGGGCTGCGAGATCCTCCTGGACACCAGCCAGACCTTCGTGAGACAAGGTGTGGCCTCTGCCCCTGCCCCCCATCCCCACCCCGCCAGGTGAGCCCCAGCCACGGGAGAGGGGCAGCACCAGTTGGCTCGGCTGCCACGTGCCAAGACCTGCCCGTGTGATGGTGGAATATTCCAAGGCTGCCGGCAGGACGTGCCGGCTATAAGTAGACGTCAGTGTCTATACATATAGACACAGATATTATTGGTTTTCACAGTTTCCTTCTCTCCAGATGTAAACAGAATTCTGCCCAGATGGCCTTGGTTTGTCTATTGTATGTCATAGTAAACACTGACATGTCCTTTTTGAGGAGAAAGTATGGGGCGGGGGATGAGCACAGATTATGATTGACCCCGTGATCAGAAGTACTTTCGGTGTAGCAGAGGGGGCCGGGGCTGTCTGTCCCTCCGCCCTTTGCCTGCCATCCTGTGCCTCTTGGGGAAGGCCATGTTCATGGCAGTTCTCATGGGTAGAAGTTATTTCTCATGCTTCTGCCTCAGCTTACCTTGGGAGCGGTGTTTGAAAGGTGCAACCCCATTGAGAGGGGCAGGTGGAGGCTGTCTTGGCTCTGGGGACTGACGTCCCACACAGGACATCAGAGCTGTGAGGCACTGGAATCGCTGCATCTGACTTCCATGCCCTGAGGAGGTGACCTCCTCCTCAGAAAGGACCTCCAGAGTCCCTGCTAGTAGCCCTGGGATTCTCTGACGAATTAAAAACTCGCCAGCGCCTTTTGCTGGCCGTGCAGCTGCCTTGGGTGTCATCTTTTGGGGTGTCTGTTCCAGCCCCTGTGTATGGCCCCTGGGCCCTTCCCAGGCCCACCCAGTGACCTGGGGCCTCGGAGCCAGACTTGCCTGTCTCCCAGCTCCCCTGAGCTGTGCTGGGCACTATTGTCTCAGAAGTATCCCCCACATAGTATTTCTGTGTCCTCTGAAGGAAACCCCAAGTGGACTTGGCTTGGAAGCAACCCAAGGAGTGACCCCTCCTGGCATGGGCAGTGTCCCCACAGACGGGGAATCGGCTCCATTGCCCTGAGCTAATGCATGCCCCCCCCACCCCCCCACCCCCGGCTGGAGACAAGATGGGGGGATTCTGCAAGCCTTTCTCACATGTCAGTCATGAAAGCAGCACTGACACCTGCCCTGTTCATGCCAGGCCCACGCCGGATTCCGGGAACCCGGGGACACCCAGAGGATAGCCCCAGTCCTGCCCTCCAGGAGGCAATGGTGCGGGGGGAGAGACAGATGCAGAAATATGTCCCAAGTGGACATCTTGGAGGCAGGCGGCAGAGTGGTGGCCTGGAGCCAGGCCGGAAGAGTCGTGAGGGCTTCCTCAAGGACAAGCAGGAATTCAGGAGGCAGATGGAATGAAGGAAGGGTTTTCCAGGCCAAAGAGGGGCACTTGGGCTAACTTGACCTAGAACTAGGCGTGGGGCAGGGGAGGGAGGCAACAGCAGGAGGGCAGGCCGGGAGGTGCCCCAGAGCCCGGCCACTGGGAGGCCACCAGTGCCCAAGTCCTGGGGACAGTGAGGAGCTGTGGGCACCAGCAGGGAAGGGTCCTGTATAGCATGTGTCAGGGTGAGGAGACTAAGCAGGGCAGGAGTGGGTTTTGTGGCAGGTGCTCACTCTGTTCAGTAACGGCATCTTAGAGCACTGTGTTGAGGATCAAGAGGCTCTGGGCTCTTCAGCAGGGTGTGGTGAATCTTGTTTGCACTTGATTGGTGATGTCTGCACTGGCAACAGGAGGGCAGTGAATCTTGTTAACCTCTTAGAGCCTGCAGCCAGCTCTCCCCTTATTCAACCTCCTGCCTGCCCCAGGCCTCAACCCAGCCCTTCATTCTCACCACACGGACCATACTCTTTGGGGTTCCTTTGCTTGTGGAGGCCCCAACTCCTGGAAGGGTCTGCCATGGGCTTTTCTGACTATCCTCATCCTCCGGCCATTGGGACTCTGAAGAGGGACTAGAAGGGGTGTCCGAGAGGCACGTTTGTTGCCAGGACCTAGGATGGCCTTATCCCCCAGCTGCTGCCCCTGGCCTCTCAACCTTCAAAGCCAGGTCAGAGGCAAAGGCCATCCCGAAAGATGGGCTCAGGGTCTCTCCCTTCCACCCACAGGTTCCCTCATCCAGGTGCCCATGTCTGAGAAGGGCAAGATCACCAGGGGGCGCCTGGGCTCTCTGTCCCTAAAGAAAGAAGGTGAGCGGCAGTGCTTCCTGTTTTCTAAGCATCTGATCATCTGTACTCGAGGCTCTGGAGGGAAGCTTCACCTAACCAAGGTAAGGACTGGGGAGGAAGCTGTGGGGCTGCCAGGGCTGGGGGACAAGGGTCACACCGACGCTATCCTGACCACAGGCGCTTGCCCAGACAGTAGGCAAGGCTGTCAGAGACATGCGTATGAACACGCATGCACACACACACATACCATGATTTAATTGGCCAGTTACAATGGGAAAAACTAGACTGATTTTCCACCAGACAAATCATGGGAAATGGGAAGGTATCGAGACCCTCAGATTCTCCCACAGCTGGGCACAGAGGAGCCTCGGGGTCTCTGGACAGACCCCTCAAAGCATGTGTGTGGAGAGGGGATCTGTGTTCATGTGTTTGGGTCTGTGTGATTATGTGTGTATATGTGTGTGTGCAGTGTATTTGTGTGTGTTGTATATATGTGTGTGCCTGTGTGTATATATATGTGTGACATCTGTTTGTGTGTATATGCATGTTGTGTGTACCTATGTGTGTGATGCATGTGTGTGTGTATTTGTGCATATATATGTGTGTGGGTTTGTGTTTGTATATGTATGTGGTATAGTTTGTATATATGTGTGTTTTGTGTGTATGTTTGTGCATGGGTATGTGTGGGTTTGTGTTTGTGTGGTGTGTGTGGTATCTGTGTGAGAGCGTGTATGTGTGTGTGTGTGTGTGTGTGTGTGTGTATGTGTAGCTCTGAGTCAGAGCATCACTCAGAGCCCTTTGTCTCCAACCCAAAGGAGCTCAGACAGAGCCCCACTTCAAGGGACCCCCTCAAGCTGCCCTCAGCCCAGGAGTGCTGCCCCAGCCCAGGTGACCCTTAGAGGCTGCTGAGCTGCCTACACACAGGACCTGCCCTGGGTATCTCATACCCTGCATAAGACCCCACATCCTCACTAATGGGCTCATCCCTAAACACAGAGGGGAGTAAGCATCTCAACCCCCTCCTGCTTCCTCATAGACCCAGGGCCTTTGTTCATTCTGTCCATTCAGCTGCAGACTTCCTTCATGTCCTCAAGGCCTGCTCAGATGCCACCTCCCCTGTACAGTCCATGTCCTGGGGGTCTCCTGCTCCCTGCCACTGCACATGGCTTGTCTCCCTGCTCTGAGCTCAGGATCCGGTCCCAGCTCCATCCCTTAAACGCATGAGACCTTGGAAAAGCCACTGCCCAGTCTACACCCCATCTGTCAAGGGGGGATAACAGTCTTTATAGTAAGGTCACAGATGTAGACTTGCTGTCAATTAGGAAGCCCGTGGCTCTGAAAGCTACAGACCCCAGTACCATGTCCATCCCTGTGGGTGCCAGCACATACCACAGCCTGGAAGGGCCAGAGGGTGCCCCTGATTAAGCACATTCTCTGGCCCCAGATGCCTGGCCCACAACCTCTTGAAGGGCTGATAGGCTTTTAAAAGTCTCTTAGCATGATGGCTTTGGAGAATCTGCTGCTTATGTTAACATGGCCACAAATTGGCTGGCTGGCTGCACGAGGGGAAATTAATTCACAAACACTAAACTCTCCAGTCGTAACCAAGTTGTGTATCAAGGAAAGCTTCCATTATGTATTAGCTCTGGATTTTCTACTGAGAAGATCTCTGTCCAGGCTGGGAGTTTGCTGGGGGGTAGGTTAAACCAGAGACACTGAGGTCCTGCAAGCACATGTTTTGATGTTGTTATTTTATTTTGATCTGGCTTTTATTTTAATTTATTTTAAAAGTCTCTTAGCACATGGGTACAGAACATGGACACAGAGCTCTGCTACAATCCCAGCACTGCCACTCACCAGTCGGTGACCTCAGACAAGTCACGTGATCTCACCAGGCCTCAGTGTCCTTATCTGTATCGTGGGTGTGAAAATACCCCCTTCCCAGGAGTGCTATGTGGATTAAGTGAGCAAGTCCCAGTACCATTAAGAGCTCAGTAGGTAGCAGTCATTGTCACTCTTTTTCTTTTTCTTTTTTTTTTTTTGACACAGAGTCTCACTCTGTCGCCCAGGTTAGAGTGCAGTGGTGCAGTCTCGGTTCACTGCAGCCTCCATCTCCTGAGTTCAAGTGATCCTCCCTTCTCAGCCTCCCAGGTAGCTGGGACTACATGCCTGGTGAATCTTTTTTATTTTTGATAGTGGCAAAATCTTGCTATTTGCCTAAGCTGATCTCGAACTCCAGGGCGCAAGCAATCTTCCCACCTTGGCCTTCCAAAGTGCTAGGATTATAGGCATGAGCCACCATATCCGGCCATCACTCTTAATGGTATGATAATGAAGTATAAAAATAATATCAAGCCCTTACATAATGATTACTATGAGCCAGGCACTATCCCAAATACTTTATGCATATTTAATTCCTAGAGCAGCCCACTAAGACAGATGCTATCACTTCTCCCATTTTATAGATAAGAGAAATAAAACAGAATAAGGCAGCGTGGGGCAGAGCTGGGATTTGAACCCAGGCAGTCTGGCTCCAGAGTCTATATTCTTAACCACTGTGCAATATGGCCTCCAATTGCTGTAGGCTAAAATTCAAATTACTTCTCTATAAATATCGCAAGTGGTCTACTCCAGTGCTCTTTTTCCCCCACCTCTGCCTCCTAAGCAGTGGTCTCCTTTGCAAGTATTTACATATGTAAATTAGCCACCTGGCCTGATTTGCCAATGGTCCATTATCATCAGTTATTGTATTACTTATCCATTGCTGTGTAACAAATTACCCCCATATGTAGTAGCTTAAAACAAACATGTATTGCTTCAAAGTTTCAGGGAAAATCACGTGGGTGGTCTTGGCTCATGGGTTTGAGTCAAGATGCCATCTGGGGCTGCAGTGCTCTGAGGGCTTGACGGGGGCCGGAGCATCCTTTTCCAAGATGGCACCCTCAAGCAGCTATTGGCTGGAGGCCTCAGTTCCTCATCCACAGACCTCACCCCACAACACAGCAGTTGGCTTCTCCCAGAGCAGGTGACTCAAGAGACAGCAAGAGAGCAAGCAGGAGGCTATAGTCTCCGAAGTGGCACACCATCACTTCCAATTTCTTCTTTTAATTAGACACGAGTCTCTAAGTTCAGTCCCCACCCAAGAGGAAGGCAATTAGCTTCACCATTTGAAGACAGAAGTGTGAAAGGATTTGTGGCCATGTCTTGCAGTCACCACAGTTGTGGTTACGTTTATTCTTCAAGGCAATATTGAGGAATCTCATACTCAAGATGCTCACACACTCAGGGACGGGAGGCATTTTCCAGATATTCCGAATGATCAGAAATGAGTAATTGACCAGGGCCTGAGATCAGGCCCTGAGGCTCTCTCTGGAACCCCCTACTCACTTGCCAGGGGACCTTGGGCAAGACGTGCAACCTCTCCGACTTCATGACTTCTGTAAGATAAGGATAACAATACCTGTGGTAGTTTCATAAGATAGGCCCCTGTTGTCCTATTGGTGTCATGAGAGGTTTGGCCTAGCACAGAGGATTTCAAACCTCTGCAGATTTAGGACCTCAAAGCGATGCCATAGAGATGTTGTGGAGGCTGAGAGAAGGCCAGGCAGGCCAGGTTCCTCCCGCTCCACCTGGAGCCTGACCTCTTCATCTGAGGAAGGTCTTTCTGAGACAATCGCATTTCATCCACTTCCCTGGGCTTCTCACATGAAGATGAAGTCCTTCAACTTAAAAAGTAGGATGCCTGCCAGGTGTGGTGGCTCATGTCTGTAATCCCAGCACTTTGGGAGGCCGAGGCAAGAGGGTCATGAGGATCACTTGAGCTCGGGAGTTCAAGACCAGTCTGGGTAACATAGACCTCGTCCCTACAAAAATAAAAAATTTTGCCTGACTCTGGATCGCCTGAGCCCAGGAGGTCAAGACTGCTGTGGTGGTAAGCCGTGATCCTTCCTCTACGTTCCTGCCTGGGTGACAGAGTGAGATCCCGACTCAAAAAAAAAAAAAAAAAAGAATGCCCACTGGCATATGATACATCCACACATATAGGTATGTATGTGGATGCTCCCTTGTAAAGCCCTAGAACTCTGACCCAGTTATCCATGCCCTCAATTCACGCGGCCCCACTGCTCTTTTTCAGAATGGGGTCATATCCCTCATTGACTGCACCTTGTTAGAGGAACCAGAAAGCACAGAGGAGGAAGGTAAGCATGAAATTGCACATGTGCACGTGTGGGCTCACACTCACACGCACACGCTTACCCCAAAAGGCCAGGCCCAGCACTGGTGTTTGTTGGGAGGAAGGGAAGATGCCAATATGTGGGCCCCTCACCTGGTCAGGGAGAAGCCAGAGTCCAGTCTTTAAAGAAAAGAGCTCCCCGGCCCAGCACTGGGGTGAGAGGCTCCAAGTAAGCTGCCTCCCATATTTACTTATCCCTTGGGGACAGTTAGGCTCCACCTGGGGACCCCCACATGTCCTATTCTTTCCCAGAGTGTGGCCCCTTGAGCCCTTGTGCAGGTAACTCATGGATGCATGAATGAGGGGTGCTCACAGAGATGCTGTGACCCCCAATCCAGTGGCACCAACTGGTCCAGGGGCCCAAGAAGCTTGGAAGGAACCAAGGTGGGTCAAGGCCATCAGTGGTGGGCTAGGGAGTGGAAAGACCCCAGGCAGGTCCCACCTCAACCCACCTTCTTGGTTCCTTGGTGTGGGGTGGTCACTGATAGAGGCATTGCAGGGCTGAGGGTCCCGAAAGAGAGGACCATCCCCCGCAGTAGCCAGGAGGGGAGGCAAGACCTCAGGGAAGAGGGGCCTCAACACACCGGACAGGGCTGAGCAGGGAGTTCGGGAGGGCAGAGTCCTCAGTATGGGGGGGATCCCCTCCATGGGCATCGGGCTGGGGGATGGGGCCATTCTTTTAGGTTAGGTCAGGGGCCACTACTGTCTCTTGGTGGTGCCACAGTTGGTCCTCATCTCCTATCTTCTGGGACCCCAAACCAAAGCTCAGAGATGCCTCTGTGTGCTCTGCCCCGTAAAGACACCAAGAGATCTATGACCTTTGTCCTTCCCTAGACTGGGCCTCCATGGGGGGCCCCTGGGTCTGAACTTTCTGAGTGTCCCAGCATGGCATGGGTGTGGGCATGGGCTTGGGGGTGGCTACATGCACACTTGGCAATCACACACACACACACACACACGCACGCACACACGCACACACACATTCACACATACACCTGTTCAGCCTCTTGCAACTAGGCCCTGCCCACCTTGGGTCCCTCCACTCCCCAGCCCAGCACTGATAGCCTTGATCCGCCTACTTGGTCCTTTCCAAGCTCCTTGGGCCCCTGGACCAGTTGTCGCCGTTGGGTTGGGGGTCACAGCATCTCTGTGAGCACCCCTTGTTCATGCATCCATCCTGCACAAGAGCTCACAGGGCCACATGCTGGGAAAGGATGGGACATGTGGGGGTCCCCAAGTGGAGCCCAGGATTTCCCAAGGGACAGGTAAACATGGGAGGCAGCTTATCTGGAGCCTGTCACCAGCACAGCCTTCTTCATCTTGGTGGCTCCCCAGGAAAGCCCAGACTCCAGTGGAATCTTCAGACCCCAAAGCTCTCTTCCCCCTGGGCCCCGGGAGGTGGGAGCATGGCCACAGCATCCGCTTCCCCCTGGAAACACTCCCACACACAGACACCACTTCTCAGGGAAGCCAGCATGAGCCCGGCAGAAGGGTCTTCCCTGCACCTAGACAGGAATCATTCAATTCTCCAGTGTCAGAACTGGACAGGACAGGACCTGGGAGAGCCCCACCCCCATTGTACAGGAGGACATCTGGTGCCCAGAGGGGGGAGGGCACCACCCTGAGGTGATACCGCCAGAGACGGCAATGCAGACTCCCCCAGCCTTTCACTCCAGTCAGTGTGCCCCCAGCTAATGTAGGTGCATGGAAAGGAATCCCTAAGCTGTGAACCTCATCCTTCCAAGTAAACTGCTTTTGAGAGTTCAAGGAACATTCAGGTTAGCAGCAGTACTAAAAATACCTGGAACTTACCTTTGCTTTGGGGAGCTCTAAGTGGAACTAAGTATCCAGCCCAGCCCATCAAAGTTTAAGATCTGGAAGTTCCTTGGTTGGCCCGGTACCACCAAGGGATAGCAGGAGGGCCAGGTTGTGAGGCCTGTTCTGGTCCTGGCTTGGCCTCTGCCCTGTTGGGGGTCTTGGTCAAGCCCTCACGGGAAATCTTTGGTGTCAGGAGGGCAGAGGGCAGACTCTGTGGTCCCCAAAGGCCCTTCCAGCTCTGGATCTGCATGGTTGTAAGCTGCTTCTGTACTCCTGGTCTTAGTTTTTCCATCTGTGAAATGAGGTGTCCCCACTTAGGAAAACAATGTTCTGAAAGCAGCAGAAACTGTCCTGGTGCCTTCCCAGTGCAAAGGTTCCATCAGCACATTAGACAGGACTGTTCACGCGTTTTCCCACTCAGAAAGGGCCCACACTCATGCTCCTAACTTCGTGTTTTGCAACTGGAAGCCAAAGGATCCGGCCAAGACATCGACCACTTGGATTTTAAGATCGGAGTGGAGCCGAAGGATTCCCCGCCCTTCACTGTCATCCTGGTGGCGTCATCCAGACAGGAGAAGGCAGCGTGGACAAGTGACATCAGCCAGGTGAGCAGCGGCTCCTGTTCCTGGGAGCAAGCAGTCCCTCGTGCCTAACCTGGTTGGGGCTGCATTGCTCTACAGGAAGAGACTCAAGAATAACCTCAGGTCCACAGCCCTGACCACAGCTGCACTCAGCTGGTCTATCCCATGTAGAGTCCCTGGGCCACCCTCAAAGTATGGTCTGGAAACCCCTTGCTTCTGAACCACCTGGCACCGTGATTTTTAAAACTTCAGCTTCCTTGGCTGGGCAGAGGTGGCGCACGCCTGTAATACCAACACTTTGGGAGGCTGAGGCAGGAGGATCGCCCGAGCCCAAGAGTTTGAGACCACCATAGGCAACATAGCAAGACCTCATCTCTACAAAAAAAAAAATTAGTCAGGCATGGTAGTACCTGTAGTCCCAGTACTTGGGAGGCTGAGCCCAGGAGCTTGAGGCTACAGGGAGCCATGATTGTTCCACTGCACCCAGCCTGAGCAACAGAGTGAGACCCCCAACTCAAAAAAAAATTCAGCTTTCTGGGCTCTGCTCCCTTGCCACAGCCCCTTCCCCCCTTCTCACACCTGACCTACTAAATCCAAGTGGCTAGCTTGTGGCCTGGGACTCTGCATTTTAGTACATGCCCCAGGTCATTGTTCTACACAGAAAAGGCCGGGCACCACTACTCAAGGATGTCAGGTGTTGCAGATCTTCCGCAGTGAGAACAAGGCCCTGAGAAGCTAGGGCACCATCTCCAGTGAGTCCAGGCAGCTCCCTGAAATCAAACCCAGCGTCAGCTATGCAGACAGAAGATTTAGCCTCCGCCTTTGCCTGCTGTGAGCACTGGGGTCTTTAACCCTGTTTGAAGCATTTACCAGGAAACATGGGCTTCCCTAGGTACCAGCGGGCGGATGCAGAGGGCCTTTGGGTACCTAGGGTACAAGGGGCGAGACCTGAGTCTGGGGAGAGGCTGTCAGCAACACCAGGGTTCAGGCCCCTCCCTGGGCTCAGCAAAGATCTGTGACGATCAGGGAGGACCCATCCCAGCAACGGAGGAGTCTGTGGTGCCCTCTCTGCGTGGTGGGGTGGTGGAGAGCAACCAACAGTCAGGGAAGGGGACGGGAGACTGGTGTTCCCAGAAAGGAGGGGAGACCTGTGCCTGGGATCAGGAAGGGACCCTGCAGTACCTCCCTCAGTCATCCTCCCAAGCCCCTGTCCCTGTGCCCCACTTTTAGCTTCCCCTCTGGCCTGCCTGTCCATCACACAGTCCTGGAAGAGTAAGGCAGGACAGGAGAACACACAGCACGTGCCGGTTCTTTCTGAGTCTTACTAGTGGTCTCCATGCCATGAAGAGCACCGAACACCCCGAGCTTGGCCCTTTCATGTCCCCCATGAGCCACGGATGTCACAGGCCCGGCTCGCTGGCCTGGAGGGCACCCACCAGGCCTCTGCCCTTCTAGCGGCTGTTGCAGATGCCAGTAGACAGGGGGGTCCTTCAGCCCCTCCCCCAGGCCCCTCCACTGCATCCATAATGCTCCCAGCCCCTGGCCGAGGTTCCTTCATTATGAAAAAAGCTAGAGAGAGTGTCCGAGGAGCGGGCTGGAGAAGTTGGCTGGGAAATGCAAGAGGGAGAAACTTCCCTCTGTGAGGAGCCTTCTTTGGGGACCCGGCCTCCACCAGCAGGGCCAGGGGCACCCACCACCCAGCTCTCAGCTGCCACATCCCAGTAACTTTGACACTTCCCCAAAAAAACACACACTCCTCAAGACTAGAAGATTCTGTGATGTGCCACCGAGGCTGCCCCACTCCCACACCAAGGAGAAGCCATCTCATGGCAAAAATGTCAAGAAGACCCAGGGCAGGGGGCCATGAGGGGAAAAAAAGGCAGCCTCCCACTCCAAGAGATGTATCTTTCATGTTTGCTTGGGTGGTTATTTTGTATTCAAAGCAAAATTTTAGCCAGGCTTGGTGGCTCAGCCTGTAATCCCATGCCTTGGGAGGCTAAGGTGAGTGGATTGCCTGAGCCCGCGGGTTTGAGACCCGCCGGGCAACTTGGTGAGACCTCATCTCTACAATAAATCAAAAATTAGCCAGGTGTGGTGGCACGTGCCTGTAGTTCCAGCTACTTGGAAGGCTGAGGCGGAGGGATCACTGGAGCCCAGCAGGTCAAGGCTGCGGTGGCCGGGAGCAGCCACTGCACTCCAGTCTGGGCGACAGAGTGAGACTCAACTCAAAAAAAGAAAAAAAAATTTGGATTTTGAGCTTTTCGGAGGCTGAGTATAAGATGTTCAGTCACCTGTTCCCCTCCTGCCAACAGCCTTGCCTTCCCCAGGAGCCCCCCACAGGAAATTTTTAATATGGAAAACCATCCGTAGCATCAGAGGGCCAGCACTGTGGTGGGCAGAGGACAGAGAGATGGCACAGCCCTCTCAGGGGCCAGAGGCCCTCAGGGGCCAGCCTCCCATGAGAGAGATACCAGATCATGGTGGATCTGATCTTGTCCTTGACGCTGGACCTCAGAGGTCGGCAACAGAGCGGTCAGTGTCAAATGCACTCATTTTGCAAGCAACCCCCTTGTGGGGTAGGAGTCATTATTCCCATTTTGCAGATAGGGGAAACTGAGGCTGAAGAAGGCCAAGTAAGTCCCCCAAGTTCACTCAGCTGGGACTTGACTTCCAGCCAAGGTCCAAAGGATGCTCTGCGTTGACCTTGCCCTTGAAGTCTCGGGACCCCGTGTTGGGCTGGGGTGTGTGACCGTCTCGGTCCACAGGGCTCCTGGTGGGCCTGGGTCCCGGAATGGAGAGTGAGGCTCTGACCGGGGTCCTCTCTGGTTCCAGTGTGTGGACAACATTCGCTGCAATGGACTCATGATGAACGCCTTTGAAGAAAACTCCAAGGTCACTGTGCCACAGATGATCAAGTAAGTGCCCCAGGCCCGTCCTGACCAGGCTGCGTTCCAGAGCCTGAGAGTCACACCGTAACAGGTTGGACACAGGCCCGGGTCAGTGTTGGGGCTCACGGATGCTGGGTTTCCTCCTTTGGGGCTTTGGGATGCTTGTTTGTTTTGAATTCATGTTTGTTTAGATGATTGCTTTGACTTTGTTTTGTTATGGTTTTTTTTTCTTCCACACACGTGGGGTGTTTTTGTATTAGGCCCTTTAAAATATAACGTTAGGAATGAAACTTTCTGTACTCTTTTTAAACAACTACTATGGTTTTCCTGATTACAAAATCGATACACAGAACATTTCACAAGCAGAAAAACCACAAACGCAGGTTCCAGTACCCCCATGTTTGTTGAGCAGTCCCAGTACAAGGGCTGATGGCCTGGGAACTGCGGCTCAAGCCCTAGGAGTGCATTCCCTCTGGCCTCCTCTTTCTCCCTCCCCTCCCCAGGCTCGCTCTCCCCTTCAGTCTCCCTCCCCCTCCTCACTCTCCCTCCCCTCCTCAGTGGTCTACATGCCCAGCCCCTTCCCCAAGCCCTCCTTCCTGCCCCCACCCCACTGGCTCTCTGGCCACCTTCCCCACCACTGAGTTCTGAGCCTGCCAGGCTCACCCAGTGCACCTTAGGACCCAGCTCCCACCTGGACCACGTCGCTGTGCCCTTTGCTGCTTCAAGTCCATATGCTGGTGAACTGCAAGTACATTACTTTTTCTTTTTTCTTTTTTTTTTTTTGAGTCGGCATCTCACTCTGTCACCCAGGCTGGAGTGCTGTGGAATGATCGTGGCTCACTGCCACCTTGACCTCCTGGGCTTAGGCCATCCCTCCACCTCAGCCTCCCGAGTAGCTGGGACTACAGGTGCACGCCACCACACCCGGCTCATTTTTTAATATTTTTGTAGAAATGAGGTCTCACTATGTTGCCCAGGCTGGTCTTGAACTCCTCGACTCAAGCGATCCTCTCGCTTCAGCCTCCCAAAGTGCTGGGATTACAAGCGCAAGTCACTGCACCTGACTTATGAGACTTTCTCAAACATGTTTCATACACCACTCATCGGATCCTCCGAGCGTCTGACGCTGCTGCCTGCATCCAGCCTTAGCTCACACGCTTGCTTCTCACATCCAGAAAATCATTCTGATCTCAGACGAGTCCCTCCTCCTTGCTGCTTCTTAAGGTTCCACAGATGCTATGTCTGTTTTCCTGCACTTTGGTGACAGTAGAAAACCAGAATTGTTCTAAAATGCCCTGCGTTGCACAGCAGAGCTGACTTAGAAGGAAGCTTGGCCTCTGCCTGTCGGAATGGTCTCTTGAACTGCAGTATCTTTCTAGCCCAGTGCTTTGCACGTATATTTCTCATCCCCAAAAGATGTCTCTGGCCAGGCTCGGTGGCTCAGTCTATAATCCCAGCACTTCGGGGGGCCGAGGCAAGTGGATTGCCTGAGCCCACGGGTTCGAGACCAGCCCTGGCAACTTGGCAAGACCTCGTCTCTACAATTAATACAAAATTAGCTGGGCGTGGTAGCACGCACCCTGTAGTTCTGCTACTTGGAAGGCTGAGGCAGACGGATGGTGAAAGCCCAGCAGGTTGACACTGGCGTGATCATGAGTGTGCCACTGCACTCCAGCCTAGATGACGGAATGAGATTCCAACTCAAAAAAAAAAGATGTCCCCACTGCCCTGCACATGGAAGGCACTCGATAAAGGCTGTTCATTTATGTATTCATATTTCCCATCTCAAGGGTATTTCCAAGAAAGATTCTTTAAGAAGGACGGTGTGAAAGAGAGACTGTGTCCATCTGGTCATGGCCTCTTGAGGGTGGTCTGCACTCCTAGGTGGGAGAGAGACACTGTCCAAAGAGATAGTGATTTCAGAGTTAACGTTCATTCACTATCTCCCGTATGCCAGACACTGTCTAGGTCCCCTGAGTAGGTAATTTTATCAAATTGCTGGAAGTCTTCAGAGGTAGAGCTTATTATTTCCATTTTACAGAGGAGGAAACTGAGGCCTGGCGAGTAAGTGTCTTGTCTAAGGACACAAAGGAAACGAGGGTAGAGGTGGCATTTGACCCCTGTATTCTGATTCCAGGCCTTATGTTCTTTCCGTTACACCACAGATGCTAAACCTATATTGCCGTAACAACCTTTATGGAATGAATTCATGAG
The DNA here is from genome assembly GCA_963574415.1 of Tarsius wallacei. Taxonomy (NCBI): domain Eukaryota; kingdom Metazoa; phylum Chordata; class Mammalia; order Primates; family Tarsiidae; genus Tarsius; species Tarsius wallacei. Next base: position 6,238 of record CAUYQG010147175.1, on the reverse strand, counting down.
ATTTTTTGGTTTGTTTCTTAGATCTTGTTTTACCCTGTAAGCTCACTGTGGCAAAATTTCCAAAATTATTCTTTCAGTGACAATAATATATGTGTTCATATATATAGTCTTCTAGTCACTAGAGTACAAAAGATTTAAGGGGCAGGGTGCAGTGGTTCACATCTGTAATCCCTGCACTTTGGAAGGCCAAGGTGGAAGGATTGCTTGAGGCCAGGAGTTCGAGACCAGCCTGGACAACATAGTGAGGCCCCATCTATACAAAAAATATATATGTATTTAAGGCAGTTCTTTTCTTTCATTATAAAGATGTGGAGTACAATTCAGGTTTAGGTATACAAATGTTCATTATGCAGGTACCCTTGTTAATGAGGTGTGCTCCTCCCTCCCCTGGCAGTTTCCCTCAACTGCCAATCCCATCCCCCTCCCCTGACAGTTTCCCACTACTGCCAATCCCTTTCTTATAGTATTATAATTGTTCAGGGTCCGCTTATGAGTGAGAAAATATGGTACTCTGTTCTTTGTTTCTGTGGTAGATCACTGAGTATGATCGACTCTGAATCCATCCAAGTTGCTGCAAAGACCATATGTCTATCCTTCTTTATGGCTGTATAATATTTCCATTGTATATATGTACCACATTTTTTTATCCAGTCCAGCTTCAATGGTTGGTTTCATGTTTTTGCTATTGTGAGGAGAGCTGCAACAAACATACGTGGGTAGATATCTTTTTTGTAGAATGATATGAGTTCCTCCAGGTATATTCTCCATAGGGGAATTGCTGGGTCATATGGAAGGTCAATTTCTAGTTGTTTCAGAAATCACTGTCTTCCAGAGAGGTTGCCCTAGTTTGCGTTCCCACCAGCAGTGTAGAAGCATTCCTTTTTCTCTGCATCCTCCTCAGCATCTGTTGTTGTTTGTTTGATTAATGATGGCCATTCTTACTGGGGTTAGGTGGTATCTCAATGTGGTTTTGATTTGCATTTCTCTGAGATGAGTGAGGCTGAGCACTTTTTCATGTGTCTGTTGGCTGCCCATATATCTTCCTTTGAGAAGTGTCTATTCATGTCTTTTGCCCACTTTTTAGTGGGGCTGTTTGTTGTTGTTTTTTTTCTTTTTGACACTTTTGAGTTCCTTGTAGATCCTACATGTTAGAACTTTGTCAGATATAGAGTTGGCAAATACTTTTTTCTCATTCTGTAGGCTGTCTCCCTGCTCTCTTGATGGCTTCTTTTGCTTTGCAGAAGTTCGTCAGTTTGATGAGGTCCCACTTGTCTATCTTCTTTCTTATGGCATGGGCACTTAGGGTTCTAATCAGGAATTGGTTGCCAGTTCCAATTTCCATAAGGGTGTCTCCTGTGTTTTCTAAGATTCTTATACTTTGAGGTTTTACATTTACGTCTTTGATTCATTTAGAGTTAACTTTTGTGTATGGTGATAGGTAGGGGTCCTGTTTCAATCTTCTGCATGTGATCAGCTAGTTTTCCCAGCACCATTTACTGAATAGGTTCTCTTCTCCCCAGTGGTTGTTGTTGGAGGCTTTGTCAAAGATAAGTTGGTTGAGAAATTGAGGCTTTGCTTCCAGAAACTCTATCCTGTCCTATTGGGCTATATGCCTGCTCTTGTACCAATACCAGGCTGTTTTGATTACTGTAGACTTATAGTAAAGTTTGAAGTCTGGAAGTGTGATACCTCCTGCTTTGTTTCTTTTGCTAAGGATTTTTTGACTATTTGTGGTCGTTTATGTTTCCATATGAATTTCTGTATTGTCATTTCCAGGTCTGAGAAGAATGGTGTAGGTAACTTAATGGGTATTGCGTTGAATCTGTAGATTGCCTTTGGTTAAGGCAGCTCTTAAATGCACATAAAAACAACTGCATTAAATACCATCATCAGTGTGTAAGGAATAAGAGTAAACAAAAAATACAGAAGGAAATAAAACTAAATGAGGCTTGATTCCAAGATTGTCGATAGTCAATACAAAAATGAAAACATGATTACAAAGCTTCACAAAGTCCCGAAAAAGAAAACCCCCAGTTGCTCAGGAGAGTCTTTGTCCAAGAGTAGTGGTAGATCCAACAGCACCGCCAAGAAAACGCGTCCCCCGCGATGTGGCCACCAGAGGGCGCTGGGTGGCGCTGCAGCCTTCAAGGTTGCCAGTTCCCACCACGCCCAGGAGAGGCCGCTGACCTCAAATTCACAGGCAGCTGAAACAAGACCGGTCGGGTTTACACCCCGCTCAGCCCTCTGTGCTCCGGTTGGCTACCCTGGACACCTGCCCTCACCGCTGCCAGATCCAACATGCCACATTTTATTTGTTTATCAGCTGATGGACATTTGAGTTCCTTGCACTTTGGGGCCATTACAAAGAATGTTGCTGTGAACATCCATATAAACGTTTTTGTGTGAACAGAATTCCCATATGTCTTGTGAACTCAGCAACACATTTTTTTTAAGTTTGTAATACTTCTCCAGTATTTCTAGGGGGTTATAACATAAGGCTTTTAGGATATTGGGAAAAGAGATTGTAGGCTGTCTTCAATATCATCCTTCTCAGGCTTTCCTTGTTCTCTTGATAAGACTGGCCTTGGGCTAGGCAGGGGGGCTCACGCCTATAATTCCAGCACTTTGGGTGGCTGAGGCGGGAGGGTCGCTTGAGGTCAGGGGCTTGAGACCAGCCTGGGCAATATAGCCGTACCCCATCTCTATTTGTAAAAAGACTGCCCTTGGCTATTGGTGTGTGGGGGATAGGGATGAGTCAGCTGGGGCCCAGCCCTCAGGGAATGAGCCTCCTGGTGGGAGAAACAGTCGTGGGCTTGGACACCTTCAGACCCACATCACCTCTCTCCTTACTCAGGTCTGACGCCTCCTTATACTGTGACGACGTTGACATTCGCTTCAGCAAGACCATGAACTCCTGCAAAGTGCTGCAGATCCGCTATGCCAGCGTGGAGCGGCTGCTGGAGAGGCTGACAGACCTGCGCTTCCTGAGCATTGATTTCCTCAACACCTTCCTGCACTCCTACCGCGTCTTCACCACCGCCGTCGTGGTCCTGGACAAGCTCATCACCATCTACAAGAAGCCCATCAGCGCCATCCCTGCTAGGTGATGGCAGCACCCTCCTTCTCCCATGCCCGCAGATCCTGGGTGGGGGGAATCTAAGCTCAGGGTGGGGGGCTGGGAGATACCTGCATGAGCGGAGGTGTCCCCAGGGGCCAAGCCTCCCTCTGCAGAGTCCAGGGATGGAGCATTTACCTGGTGCTACTGCCAGGCTTCAGTTTCCTCCACCTCCACCTGCCCAGGCCCTGCTGTTTAGGGGGGCGGGGTTGGGGGGGGTGGGCAGCTCCTCCCTGCACGCCTCTTAGGCTCCCTCCTGGGAATGTAGGGTCCCCCCCTCACTGCAGGTCAGTGCTTCCCCACCTTTCTCATGTAAGAAAGAAGGAAAGAGAAGGAGAAAAGGAAGAGAAAGGGAAGGAGGAAGAAAAAAGAGGGAAGGAGGGAGGGAGGAAAAGGGAGGGAGGGAGAAAGAAAAAGAAGGAGAGCCGGGCTCGGTGGCTCAGCCTGTAATCCCGCGCTTTGGGAGGCTGAGGTGAGTGGATTGCCTGAGCCCGCGGGTTCAAGACCCACCCGGGCAACTTGGCGAGACCTCATCTCTACAATAAATCAAAAAAAATCAGCCGGGCATGGTAGCGCGCACCTGTAGTTCCAGCTACTTGGAAGGCTGAGGCGGAAGGATCGCCGGAGCCCAGCAGGTCAAGGCTGCGGTGGCCGGGAGCGGCCAATGCACTCCAGTCTGGGCGACAGTGAGACTGAAGAAGGAGGTGGGTCAGAAAGGAGAGAAGGAAGAAGAAAGAAAAGAGAGAGAGTGGGGGGAAGGAAAGAGGGAAGGGCATCGCATCCTCCCCTCCCTGGAGGAGAAAGAGGGAGCCCTTCTGGCATACTTGGGTGACACGACACAAAGACACAGGCCACTGACAACATCATCGCAGCTCAGCTCTGCCGTTGAGCCTGCCGGGACCCAGAATGGCCCAGAGACTTCCCCAGGGCTCCTAGAAGTCAGTGGCTGAGGGGGAGCTTGAGCCCAGGGCCCCCGTCTCATTGATGGCTCCTGCCTGAGTGTGGGTGACAGACAGATTCTCCTTCCTTCCCTGCTCCAACCATGTTCAAGTCCCACCCGTAGCCCTGGCCAAGCCACACGGGGCCTGGTGGAATCCCTATGAACCCAGGGTCCCTGCCAGGTCAGAATCCTAAGGGCAGACCCCAGATCACAGGGTCAATGCTAGACTGAGGTCCGAGGCTATCCCAAAGTGCTAGCCTCAGAACTTCAGAGCGACTAGCACTTTGCTGATTGGTAAATCACCAATCCAGCTCCTGGGCCCCCAGAGTCCTAATTTATCAAAAACACTTACCCCATCTTGCCAGATGATTACCCAGCCAAGGGCAGAGCCCAGTGAGGCACCAAGGAGTCAGCATCAGATCGAGCCAGGCCCTGCCTGCAGCCCAGCTTAAGCTACATAAGGAAAGTGTCTATTCACCCCCGTTTAACAGAGGGGGAAGGCAAGGCAAGCACAGAGCAATGAAGGACTTGGCCAAGACTACCTAGTGCAGGTCGAGTTCAGGAATCTGGCCAGGCCCCGACGAGCCTCACTGCTGAGAGACCACTTGTCCAGATCCCAGCCCTCAGAGGCTCAGAGCCCTTTGAGTTGTTCTCAACTCCCAGGGTGAGACATGGGCCAGAGCCTCACCCTGGGGCTGCCTGGAGCAGGGCTCCAGAACCATACCCTTCCCCCTACTCCCCAGGAATCAGACCACTCCTCCCCACACACCTCTGCTACCGGGGCAAAGCCGCTGCCCAGAACATGCCTCCCACTCCCTCCCCAATTCCCTCCTCCAGCCCCACCCCAGGCCTCATCAGCGGGGCAGGTCTTGCATCTCTCCTTGACCTTCTGGAACCTCAATGATCCGCTTCCCGGTCCCTGAGAAAGCAGGGCACCCAGCCATCCAGGAAGGATTCATGCCTGAAAGGAACCGGAATCGTCCTGGGGCCCAGCAGGTCACCCCGCCCTCCCGGCAGCAGTGCCCTGCAGCAGGAAGAGGCAGGGTCAGGGCCAGCTTCCAGTGCTGCAGCCTTGACCGAGTCTTAACCTCTCTGAGGCTCAGTTTCCTGTGTGTGCCTACCTCCTGGGCAACAGTGAGAGTTAGCGGATAAGGCCTGTCCCACGTGGGACACAGAGCACACACTCTCCACGTGGCAAGCTACGGTGGGCGTTTTATGGATATATCACCTGCTTCCAACCTGACCCTGAGGTGGGGCCCCATAGTGAAGGTGGTAGGGGCACGGCCAGGATTGCTGAGAGACCCCACTTGCAGCTTCCTGTACCCCTCACGTGTACTGAAGCACTGTGGCCGGGTGAGAAGGACCTAGCACTTTGAGAGGCCGAAGTGGGAAGTGTTCTTCAGCCCAGGAGTTTGAGACCAGTCTGGGCAACATAGCAAGACCCCATTTCTACAAAAAGTCAAAAATTAGCCAGGTATGGTAGTGTATACCTGTAGTCCCATCTACTCGGGAGGCTGAGGCAGGAGGATGGCTTGAACCCAGGAGGCCAAGTCTGTGGTGAGCCATGATTGTGCCACTGCGCTCCAGCGTGGGCAACAGGCAAGACCCTGTTCAAAAAAAAAAAAGAGTCGGAGGCATCAGATGAGTCACTTCCTGTCTCTGAGCCTCAGCTTCCTCATCCACAAAGTGTGTCTGAGGACCTCTCTAAGGATGAGGTCAGAGCGTGTGGGTGACACAGGCCCCATGTGTGATGGAGGTAGGTTCCACAGAGCCCACGGGTCAGGGGACCATCAGACCCTGCTGACCTGAGGGAAGCAGAGGAGGACACATCAGATGGACCCACCCCTGCCACGAAAGCCGCACCCTATGCCCAAACTATGGAGAGCAGGATGCTTGATTCCAAGCCATTAAATCCCACAATTCCTATTCAGGGGACTGGCCGGGTTTCAGGGATCATGAGAATGAGGGAATCATCACCACCACCCTGAGCCCTGGAGCTGGGCCCTGGGCCTGGGTGGGCAGGCAGCCCATGCTGACTACCATGCTCACACCTGCCCGCCTGCAGGTCGCTGGAGCTCCTGTTTGCCAGCGGCCAGAACAACAAGCTTCTGTACGGTGATCCCCCCAAGTCCCCGCGCGCCACCCGCAAGTTCTCCTCGCCGCCACCCTGGCGTGTGGTGACC
>CAUYQG010147168.1:0-16925 GCA_963574415.1 Tarsius wallacei | reverse complement strand
ACAAAAACCTTTCTCCACACTAGCCAAAAAAATTCCACAACCCCAACAAAAAAAAAACAAACACACCACCACCCCACCCCCACCACATCACATCCCGCAAACCCCCCACCCACCCGGGGGGGGGGGGGGGGGCAACGGAGGGGAGCGGGAAGAAAGTTCCTGGTAATGACAACCTAGAATATCAGCTAGGATATCTGGCCTAGAAAACAATGAATGAATCCAGATTGTCACAGGACGGCAGGATCCTAAATAAATAAATACACTTTAAAAAAGGAAGTAAGAAAGACAAAGGAAAGGAAAGGAATCCCAGAAATGGTGTGTTCAGTGGCATGGACTTTATTGGAAGCTCGATTATCGTTCTAGGAGAAAGTCTGGGGCTAAAACTGTCACAGGAACCTAGATAACAAGCCAAATGATAAAATAAAGGGGGAGAGGAAAAAGGTAATCATTGTACACGCACATCTAAGCTGTGAGTGCTGATGCCTCGGGAAAGCCTGACAGAACTCCACTGGGAGAACAGGAGGAGGAGAAGTGTCTGCACTGGATTGAGCTGACGAGGTAGTGCAGAGATCATCTGAATCTTCCGTGAAGGGAGCTAAAACATAATGTCTGAAGTTGACAAAAACAAACCAAAAAACTATAGAACTAGCAAAATCACGATCATAGAAATTGAAAGGTAAATGCCAGAATAAACAGCTAAAAGGAATTGAAGATAAAAGTTTGCAGAGAATGAGAAGGGGATAGAAGTTTGCTTCTACATATATTTATTTACTGCTGTAGTACTGCTTGGTTTTTACAAATTAAGCACAGATATTACTTTGAGAATTAAAATTAAGATTTTAAAAATAAACAAAACAAGAGATCAGGAATTTGGGCAATTTCACATACATGCAAGACCCTAATCAATAATAAACTGAAACATACAAAAATCAAATTATATTTTCTGACATTAAATGTTAACTGTTTAATAGATTCCTTGCAGTCTTTATGCACTATTGATGTACTTTGCAATTTTCATATATGCAAGAATAATTTTTAGACCAAATCAGATAAAACTTCAATAAATGTTGAATCAATAGACTTCAAATTATTTTGGTTACCAAGATATTCTGCTAGGGCCTGTACTGATTATTATTACTACATCATAATGAATCATCTTGAAACAAAGTGGTTTAAAACAATGATCATTTCTCTTAGTTCTGGGGTTATTACTCGGGTCTCTCATGCAGTCGTATTAAGATGACTATGGTAGCTGAAACAAGAGTAACACAAATGAAAAATGTGACAGGGATAAGAACAACCAGCATGAAAATTCTGACAGTCAAATTTCCTGACACACGCCTAGCAGATGCTGGCTGTAGTCTCAGACCTCAAATGATGCTGTCAGCCAGAATACTTATTCACAACCTTCCATGAGATCTGACTTCCCCACAGCATGGCACTGGGTTCTAGGAGCGAGCATTCCAAGTGAACCAGGCATCCACACCTTTATCACCATTTATGACCTGCCTCAGAAGTCACCTAGCGTCACTCCCTTCATAATCACAGGCTCCCCAAAGTACAAAGGAAGGAAAATAGAACCCCACTTCTCAACGGGAGCAGTGGCCATATCATATGTAAGAAATGCACGTGAAACAGGTCTTGCCACAGCTCTTCTGGGTATACAATCTGCCATAGGCTCCTTTGTTCCAACACAGAAACATCTACCGCAATCATGGAATGCTGAATAACCATTAATTATCTTCAAAAGGAGACTTGCTCAGACCAGCAGGCTTCAAACTGGGATATGTGTACTTTGGAGGTATGAATCATTTCAAGGAAATAATTTCTAGACCTTAAGCTTAACATGTACTCTTTTCTAAAATTTGACTGTCAGAATTTTCATGCTGGTTGTTCTTATCCCTGTCACATTTTTCAAAAGAGGTGTGCCTGCCATCTCTCTTACCATTTTATTATGGAACATTGACCCTGAGTGTAAAAATCTTCAGAGTTCTGGGACAACTCAAAATGTTACTGTTGGTGTTGAGAAGCAAATCACTCTAATAACTGAATTAAAAAATCTGGAATTAGTTTCAATTCTTTGCCTTTAACAAAACTGAGAGGAGATTTAATTGAGATGACAGCTGGTAGATCATTAAAAGTAATTTTTGATGATAGATAACTGTGATTTTTGGCATATAACTTGGAAGGAGCTCAAATATTTGAGTGACATTGCTAAAACAAAACCCTTTTCAATCCTATCTACTTATTTATGGGGATACAATTTCTCAGCTCTTTATCCATAAAATAGAATGTTGCAGAGCTTTGGTTTCATCCACAGATATATACATTTATTGAACAAAAAATAGTTCATCTGTGACAATAATGGTACATTTCTATAAAAAGTTAATTTTTAAGCTTTTATCTAAATATAAGTTATTTATGTTTTAGATTAATTGTGTATTAGTAAGTGTAATGAAAATTTAATTCCCAAGAAATGTTAACACCTGGAGTTTAAATGGCCATACATTTAAAATTATTTTCTTAAGGTATATACCTATTTTAATGGGAAGAAAGGAGTGATCACTAAAAGACTTTCAAGCAGAAATAATATAGTAAACTAGGATGAGCCTACTGAAAAAAAATGGTATGGAAATAGAAGAGTGAGAAGAAAAAATAAATGATAAATAATTTTTAACTGTTACTGATGAATTTGTTTAATTATTTTAATATTTATTTCTGGTGGGACTCAAAATGGATATACAAGGGGGACCCAAGAAAAATAGACTTTTGTGGAGTGCAGGCCCCTTATAGTACAGGCTCACCCATTAGGTCAGAATTCTAGGAACCCATCAGCATGGCATGCCAGCTAGCACTGTTGTGAGGGTGGTGCTGGGCCTGAGCGAAAATTTTCGGGAGGAGCTGCTTTCAGCGTGTCTTTCCGTTTCACAATGGGCAATTTACGACAGCACCTGCCTACATGGCTCTGAGTGTTCAGCAGTTTTGGGCCAAAAAACACCATCACTCCCTCGCCCCGCCTCCCTAGTCACCTGATCTCACCCCCAGTGTCCTTGTTTCGTATTTCCCGGGATGAAAGAAGTCCTCAAAGGGAAACGTTTCGAGGATGTGGAAGAGGTGAGACAAAAAACAGCAACAGCACTAAAAGGCATTAAGGTTGATGAGTTCAAAGACTGTTTTGAGCAGCGGAAATTGCATCAAGTGAAGAGTACTTGGGAGGTGACTGAAGTTTAAACATGCAAGAGTAAGTACATCATTTTCCACAGATAAATTCCAGGATTTTTTGGGTCCTCCCCTCATATTTCAAAGAGTGAAGAAATTTTTATATATTTACGATTTGCTGTAAATATTTTACACAACGATTTAAGCTTATGATAAATTTTAGAGGTCAATTAAAAATATGCAAGAAAGGATATAAGTTTTAAAAATTTGCTTAAGACCATTGATTTATAAACTTAACCCCCAAATAACTCCCAGAATACTGTAAAATATGAGTATTTCACTTAAGAGTTATTTTTGTTGCTAGTTGAAAAGAGCTTCTGAACATTTTCATATCCTGCTCAACTGTATAAATATATTTATTTCATACTGTGCATGTAATTGTGAGGCAATTAAATAGCACAATAAAAGAAAAAAGTCCGGTTTTATCAAACCTGACAGAAAACTGGTCCTTTGGAGTTTTATTTTTATGCTTAAGACTAATGAATTAGAGTTGAGATTTCTGGTTTTACCTAGAACTTTTTTTACATACAGGAAGGAATATGCCTAGATCATAATTAGAAATTTCTTTATCAGGCCATTTCTGAGGAGTGTGAAGAATTGTAAGACGGAACAAAGAGAACAAAGAAAGAAGTGTAAGGGGAAAAAGCAGGAATAGCTCTAACCTTGAGGCAGGCATTACTCCTTTCCTGGAAACTTTCTCTGCAGACATTACGCAATTGATTGTACCCTTATCCGCTGCACCTGCTTCTGTAAACTTGTTGGCTTGCCCACGCCTCCAGAATGTTGCGATAAGAGCCCGGGGAAGTCCCAGGTTCTATCTTTAGCCCGCCAGGATGTAAATCTAACTACATAAGACAGCCCTGTGTTGCAGCTGGGCCCGCTTGCTGGGAACTAGTTCCCTGCAAGCGGCTGCTGGCCAGCAAGGGCCTTGACGAATAAGCCTCTCCTTTGCTGATCTGAGTCGGTGGGCTGTCATGTAATCGCTCGGACTCTCCTTCAGAATGCAGAAGGAAGCAAGCGCTTGCCCATTTCTCTTGAGGACGACTGGTGACGTTTACCAACTCTAAGACCTGGATGTACAGATATGTGCTTCTTGCTCTCATTGGGCTTCAGTGCCCCCCAGGAGCAAGCTGGGCCGTCCAGCCTCAGATGGTCTTGATATCACTGACCGCAAGTGTCATCACGGTGCTTGGCACAGTGCGGATGCTCCATATCTGTTTGCTGAATGGCTGAGTGAGTGAGAGAACTGGGATTTATTCATGCAGTGAGTCAGTATGCCTTTCTCACTTTTAGAAATGTTCTGCCGGAGTTCAAATCCACACTTGAGTCATACGATCTGAACAGGGCTTCCCTAAAGTTAGCCCGCATCCCGAGCACACCGGCATCACCTGGAGCGCAGGCCGCAGGCTCCACGTCCGGACACGACTGCACCTTCCTTCCTTCGGGCGGCGGGAGGCCTGGGAACCTCGGTCTCAACGCGCGCCCAGGTGACGCGCACGCGCAGACTCGACACGGGGCTGCGCGCAGCTCGGAAAGCAGGGCGCGGGCGACTCACACCGAAAGGCGAAGACGAGACCTGCGGCGTCCTCCGGGGAGAGGCACCCCTGCTGGACATGAAGCCCTGCGGGACATCTGTGTCTGTGCGCGGGTTCGGGGCCGGGCTGGGTGGCTCAGCCTGTCATCCCAGCGCGGTGGGAGCCGAAGCGAGTGGATCGCCAGCGCCTGCGGGTTCGAGGCCAGCCCGGGCACCTTGGCGAGACCTCGTCTCTGCAGTTAAAATAGAAAGGATTCCAGTTTGAGGGAAGGAGTGACTTCGGGGCTGCCTGGGGTCAGGTTTAGGGAAGGCACGGGGCGTGATTAGTCGTTCCGCTAGACGGCCGGCATCTGACCGAGAAGCGGTTGTTCCACAAACATAGAAATCAGGACTCTTTTCCAGGAAGCCCAACATAAAAACTACGGAGAGGAGGCTCTGCACGATCGAAAGAGTGCCTTATCAGGCGGCCTGTGCCCGTCCACAGAGAACCAAGCGCCAGATGTCACTCACCCCGAACGCCCAGAAGCGCTGCCTCCAGAGCCCGCGGATAACCGAGGAACTTTCCTCCCAATCTGAGAGTCGGGCTCTGCGCGAACTGCATTCCAAGGCCATCCAGTTAGGTTTTTAACGACCGACCACACGTCGTTTGAAGTCCTCTAGAAAAGCTCGATGATCGACTGCGATTGTAACTTTTCTGCTGTTTTTCGTCCTGGATGTGTCTCGTGAGGAATGCGAGGTAACGTCTGTGGTGGAGAAGCGCGGTCAGTTGTCGTCTGCTCGGATCTCAGCCCTCTAGCCAGCCTCACGACTTCCACCCTCGATGCCCGAGGAGAACCCCGGTCGTCTTATCCCCTCGTCTTGCCAAACGGGGAACGCGGCAAGGAATCACCTGCTCACTCCCAAATGGCGTTTGCTCTTTCCATATCTTATTTTTTGGCTGAATCTTTTTTGGCCTCATGTTTGGCTCTGCACGTCTAATGTCGTTTCTTTCCTCTGACAGCTTTCTTCTTTCTTTCCTATGATAGATCTGAAGTTGTCAGTCTCTTTGGCTCACAGCATTCCCATAGTCCCAGGTAAGAATTGCCTGCTCTTCACCATCCTGCAGCCTCGTGAATAACCCCTTGTGCAACCTGGTTCCTATTGGCTGGATCCTTGTGTGACCCCCATCAAAGCAGGAAAGTTTAGCTATGGTCATAAATCTGTTGGTGTGGTTGAATGTGGAGTTGCTCACTGTTTAGTCAGGAGGTAAACTTTGACAAAGCAGCCAAATAATTAAACACCCCATAGCCACGTGAGTTTTCAGGAACTTAAATATGTGTGTGTTCAGCTTTTCTAACTCATGTCATTATTCTTTCCGTGATAGAATGGACATGGTGCACTGCTCTGTGAAGAATACCTCATTACCTTTCTCGGTTCTCTGAATTTCATAGTGTTGCCTAAAAATACCTTTTCACTGGAAGAGCCTAGAATAACACTCCAAAGAGAGTCATGTCTTCCAGTACATTGGTCTTAGTCAGTACACTCCAGTGGGTGACTGAGTTGCATGCTGCTAGTAAATCAGCAAATATTATACCTGCAGTCACCTGCATTTTAGCCTTCCAGCTGTGCGCTGAGTGACATTTAACGTCAAGCCAGTACAAGAGTTGACTTTTCTCTCTGTTTTGTCTTGGATTATTCTCTGTAATATATTTACCAATGACCAACCTCTTCAAAAATCCATACATACTGATGATCTATGTAAGATATCCAGTAGAATAATTTCTCTCTCAAGAAAAAGGTTACATATTCATTGACTCAATTCTCAGACTAGGAGGAAAACCAACTTTTTGATGACATGATCAGGCTGCAGTTGGAACTTTTGTTGGTAGAAGTCAAATGTAAAATAGTCCCATAATAGAAGTTCACTGGCTATTCACCTGAATCCTGTTCACACAGAGAGTGATATTGCTTCAAATATTAGTAAAACAAATTAAAAGATGAAAAAATATAAATCTTGTGCCATAAGATTAACTCCTGAAAATTGACTGGTTCCAGGAAGTAAATTAACCAGATAATTTTGAGAATTGTTATTGTTATCTGTACTCAATATACAGACAAACGATTCTCACCTGTCAAGAACATGGCCCCTATTTAACATTTGAGGAATAACAGGGACGTCTGCAGCAGGTAATTAGGGTAGAGGCACTGAACCTAGTATCAAAAGACCTGGTCTTCCACAAACCAGTGGCTACGACATCATGTGTGTCCTAGAGCCTACATTTCTTGATTGGTAGAATGAAAGTAATAACACCTCCCTCACAGGTAGTGAAAAAAAACAAAGTAATGGGAGATAATGGATGTCAAAATGCTTCATAAATTTAAAATGGTCTGGAAATAAAAGATACTGTCTCTTCTCTTTCTTGTTAGTGCCACGTCCTAAGCTACCAAGGCATAGTAATAGTCCAGGAAAGTACAAATTTAAGACAAAACATCTGTCAAAGTGATCCTATTGGGAGAAGAAATGTAAACAAGTGTAATGAGCCGTCTCACGCTTCTGGATACAATGGTTTATCAATATTATCAAAGATATTAAATAAACGCATCTACTAAAACAGCTGTGCTAAAACCCATATCGAGCCCATGAGATCTGTTCCACAGGAACTCATACAGACAGCCGAGCACAGCATTGCCTACCTGAACTGTTATCCAAGCAAAGTGTCTTAAAAATTAATCACTTGGAGTGACCACTGCAACACCAAAATAGGTGAATGTAGTGGAATGCTGATCTGCCAGAGCCCTGTTAATATCCAGCTAAACAAAGAACTTGCTGCAAAAATGGAAAAAGCCACTGCCTATGTCAGTGATGGGAAAAATACCTAGAGATTAAAAGAAGAGAGAGAGAATTAATGAGAGAGGTGAGCACAGAGAATAGCTGCCACTTTAAAAGCCATGTGGACTTTGGTTCCTCAGAAGTCCCAGACCTGTCATTCTCCTAGCTACAATTGCTCCTTACACCAGAGCTGTCAGGCTTGAATAATAGAAAAGCTTCTGTTGCTTTCTCTGGATACTGAGTTCACCGAAACGGAGGCAATTTAGCTATGCCACCATAGTCTTGGTTCTTTCTTTGCTGACAGACTCAGCGTCTTCCAAGAATGACTTTCCACAGTAATGATGAAACATGAGACTTGGAGAAAAAGATTGTCCCAAATTCTAACTAAGGGGCTGTAAAGATAGTTTGATAAGGCAAGTGGTATAATTTTAGAGCAAAAACAATGGCTCCCAAAACACAATTTTCCTCAAGCCCTAAGATGTTTAAGTCTCTCCCTCTCTTGGCCATTATTTAAGCTCAAGCATATTTGATCACCCTTCCTGCAGCCCCACAATTCATAACTCTCCAAATCTTATTACATGTGGGCACACATTACAGGAATAATCGCCCATCTTCTTCTTTTTAGCCCCTCTGTTAATACTCTAATTTGTGTCCACGTTATTTTTTATGGAATCATTACAATCTTATCCCAGTTGGCTTTCTTTCCCGTCTTTCTTTCACTCGAATCCATGCAACACCACCAGATGCACATCCCCTGTCCATGCCATTCTCCAACTCTAACTCCTTCAGCAGCTCAACGTCACATAAAAAATTAAGTCCACATGTTCTCACTCATAAATGGACCTTGAACAATTATCGTAATACTATAAGAAAAGGATTGCCAGTAGAAGGAAACCGCGGGGGGGGGGCACACTTCATCCACAAGGGTACCTGTACAATGAACGTTTGTATACCTAACCCTGAATTGTACCCCACATCTTTAACATTAAAATTTTTTTTAAATGAAGTCCAAATACCCTAGCTTAAAATTTAAAAGCATGAAAACACCAAATGTTGGAGAGGCCGTGAAGCACATACTTCCAGTGGAAGTGTATGGACAGGATCATTTTGGAAGGCTGACTTGCTGTGTCTACTAGAGCTGAACATATGCATACCCTGTAACCCCCACATCCCAAGAAACAATAGTCACTCGGATGGATAAATTATGGTATATCCATACAACAGGATGTCATAAAATAGTGAAAGTAATGAACTACAGCTACATTCAACACCATGTATAAATCTCACCACCAATGTTGAGCGAATGAAGTTATACACAAAAATAAAAAAATATATATTTATATAATCTAATGACATGTCTATAGAATTCACAAGTAGGCAGCACTGGTTAACAGTGTTAGAAGCCAGTGTAGTCTCCTTCAGGGAGAAAGAAAGAAGTGGCATTTGAGAGGGGCTATACGACATGGTTTTCTGTTGTGTTGGAAATGTTGTATTTTGTGACCTGGGTAGTGATTTCACAGACACATTAACCTCATAATAATCTATCGAGCTGTACATTTATGTTTTGTGTGCTTTTTGCTCGATGTGTTAACAAAATAGAAGTCTTAGCTTGGCCCTAAGGTTGACCACAACCATCTTCCTATGTGTTTCTCCAGCCTCACCCTCAAGCTGCCCACTTAAATATTATGTTCCAATGTTTTGGCTGATGCACACATCCCAGAACAGCTTACATCATTTTTTAACCCTGTTCCTTTGCTCACTGGAAGTCGTCTTCTGCATCTCTTCTTATCAAGATCCTACCCATTTTCAAAGCTCAAGTATACCTCTTTTACGAAGCCTTCCCAGATTTCAGCAGATGTTCTTTCTCCACCCTCTGAGTTGCAATGAACCTCTCTTACCAGTTTGACTTTAGTTATCCCTGAACTATGCGTTAATTTGCCTTATCCTTTAGCAGGTGTATACACTATTAGAGAACCAGGAGCTGTATTTTACATATCTTGAAGTTTCTTTCACTACTTCACATACTGGCAGCATAGAGGAAAACTGGGTGAGCAAGTGAATCAGTGAACAAGCAAGTTGAGCCGCCGAGTCTGTTCCATATAGGGCACCCAGCTCATTAGGCTCCGCCGAGAGGATCCTGGGATCAAGCTTCATCCCAGTCCAGGAGTAAGGGCTGGTAAGTCCTCTGGCTTTCTCTTGGTTCTGGCCAAAAGGCCAGATGCAATATGGAAAGTTGTATGATGTTCTGTGTCTTCCTAAGCTCTATGAAACAGACTGAAAGCCCAGCGTTGGCCAGTACACTACCAACCCAAGACAGATTGGGAGATGGGAAGTCGTTTTCTCCCCTCCGTTCTTCCAGTTCTCCTGCCTTCCTCTACTCTCACCTTCAGGCTGTCTTCCTCCCCGCCCCCTTCATTTTCAGAGGTCAATAGTGACACCTAGTGATTGCTGTATCAGTCGGGGTTCTCTGGAGGAACAGACCAAACAGGACGTTTGTGTGTAAATTTCGGCATCAAGAGCGAAGCAGAAAAGCATTGCCAGATCAGCTCAGAAGGGTGCGGGAGGACCATGTTCGCCACGTGACTGAGGGAGCTTGTCCGGAGGACCTCACAGACACTGCCAGCCCGGGGAGCGCAGCCAGCAGTGCCGGAGTGCCCTTCCTCCTGCCAGGTCCCTCCAGCGCCTCTGCTGAACGGCTACACAGGTCTCCACTTAGAGGAGAAACACTGAAAGGAGCTGGCTGTTATCACAGAACAGAGACTGACGGGTGGGTTTGGAGCCAAGAGGCAGTAAGTTGATAACTGCACACAGGCTACGGGTGCCAGCTATGAGAGTCAATAAATTATCTTTTGGTCTTAGACACTTTCGGCTGGACTGCACTGAAAGATTGCTAACTGACAAAGGGCCCAGTCTTCATGCCATCCAGAGCCAGGCAGAGCTTTTCATTGAGCATGGCATGCTCTTCTGACAGCTTTTCTGCCACCATTTCCCATCGAAATATTTTTGCCCTGGTCCCATTTTTTTTTTTTTTTAGTTAAGATCTTACTTATTGTCTTTGTATATATGTTAACAACCTATCAATAACATTTTTATTTGAATGATAACATTCTGGAGAATGAAGACTTTAAAAGAGAAGAAAGATGGAGTTTTATGTATCTCAAATTGTTGGCAGAATAGATATTTTAGAGTAATTGGCACTTTGGGTCTCCCTCAAATAATTAAGCCATCATCTGTAATAATAAAACATAGTTTACAGTGCTCTCAAAATGGCCTGGTCGTCCAAGGATTGTACGGTGACAACAGAACATGGCTCTAAAACAAAGAATTTATTTCCAGTATGAAATAAATCTAAGTAAGCAACCTTAATGCTCACAACCTAGTTAGGTAAAAAGTGAGGTGTCGGGCAACCTTCTCGGGTCCCCTCCCACTGTGGGAGCTCTTTGTCCTCTCAATAAATCCTGCTTTCTCACATTCAAAACAAAGAAAAAGTGAGGTGTTCAGTGCAAAAGACAATAACTTTGTGTGTGTGTGCGCGCTTTTTTAAAAACAGAACTTCCAGATAGTAGAGGAAATAAAAATTTTACTCAATACACCTGATGGTTAAAATAATCACTTTATGAAGTGGACTCCCAAGGAATGTATAAAA
Organism: Tarsius wallacei; assembly: GCA_963574415.1. Taxonomy (NCBI): domain Eukaryota; kingdom Metazoa; phylum Chordata; class Mammalia; order Primates; family Tarsiidae; genus Tarsius; species Tarsius wallacei. Next base: position 5,717 of record CAUYQG010147168.1, on the reverse strand, counting down.
GTTCCCAATTAGACAATATTGACCCTTGGAAACACTTGATTTTAAGATTTAGACTAATACAAATTTTTCTTTTCGGGGTTTAGCAATTTCTGCTGCCTCAGTAGTCTTGTTTTCTTGGGGTTTTAGAACCACAAAGTCTGTTATTGAAAAGTTTTAGTTCACCTCAAATACTTTCTGTGCTATTTGGAAAGAGTATCCAGGGGGAAATTCACGTAAAAAGAGTAAACCCAATTTAACAGAAAGCATGAAAAACGGTCGAAGTGCTCCCTGCATGCCCGTGTGCGGCCCAAAGGAAGCATCGGGCTGGCTCCGGGAGTGGGAGGTGGTGTGAAGAGAGGCAGAGTCTCCTCCTCTGCCTGCTTGTGTTGGATAAGTGATCGTTTTATTGTCGGGTTGGCTGAGACCGAATGTCAACATCAGACAGAAAGTCCCAAAGGCAGGGAGCAGAGGGGATGCCATTCCAGTTTCCTTCACTTGACACTATTAAGTGCACGCACGGTCTCTAAGATAAAAGTTAGACAAATTGAAGGCCAATAAGTTTCTAGGTTTATAGCAGTGGTTTGCATTCAAATGCCTCGTGATTTTATATGAACTTCTATGGAAAGACAGCGTCAAAAACAACACTTCAGTAGATAAAATCTACAAGAGCAAACAAGCCCTGTGAATTGCTGTACTGATTGGTGAGGAGTTTTTTCTTTCAATAACAGCACAATAGTCATGCAGAGTATGAACATTCTAAGCCCTAACAATAGAGGGTATATTTGATTTAAAATATCAGAAATACATTGTTTACTTAGAAAATTTTGTCTGTGTTACATATAAGGAATATTTATCCATTCCTTCTACAAAAATATATTGATTGTCTTTCTTTTTGTTTTAGATAAGAAAATAAAGTTTATTTAGAAAGTAAATGAGAGAGAGAGAGAGAGAGAGAGAGAGAGAGAGAGGAGATTCACCTTCTCCAAGGTAGGGGAGAGGGCCAAAACCAGGAAACATGGCCTGGCCATCGCTTAAAGAGCACATGGCCACACCTTAGTTTACCAAAACAATGGCCCCAATGGCCTTGCAATGGCCGGTTATCTTCCTTACAGGTGCCAAGAAACATGATTTCTGCCTTTGTAAATCTGTCTAGCATACAGGAAAGTGTTACTGATTAAAAAAGAATTGTGATTATCATGTGTTAAATGGGCACCACACTTCAAGTAGGACATAATAAAAGTAATCACCATTTTACATAGTGATATCATTTCCAAAGTGCATGCATGTGCATATGTGCACATACACACACACACACAGAGAGAGAGAGAGAGAGAAAGAAAAATAATGGTCATATTTAATACATTCACCAAATGGAACAGCACAGGTTCTGACAAACCAAAATGCAAATGGAATAAGGTTGACTTTGGAAGAAATGTATAGAGTACAGAATCTCAGCCATTATGTCCACTTGTAAGTGTGGTTTAGCAAGTTCCCACTGATCCCGGGGCGGGACCTTAAGATGGAACCCGTTCTATGGATACGTGATGAAATATTACACAGCCATAAAGAAGAACAAAATTATGGACTTTGCAGTAACTTGGTTGGATTTAGACTCCATCATACTCAGTGATTTATTACAGAAACAAAGGATTGAGTACCACATGTTCTTACTCATAAGCGAACCCTGAACATTTACCATACGACAAGAAAGGGATTGGCAATAGCTGGAAACTGCCAGGGAACTTGGGGGGGCGGACATAACAAGACTAGGGGTACCTGATCTCAAACCAAGCGAAGTGGGGACCAAAGGGAGGCCCAGACTTTGCCTGTATGATGACCACTTGTATACCTAATTCTGAATTGTACCTCACATCTTTAAAACAAAGCAAGATAAAATAAAAAGATGGAACCCATTCCCCATCCCCAACATAAGAGGAGAGCTAAAAAGTGGTCATAAGATTGGCAATTAGAAATGGCCGGGCTTGGTGGCTCAGCCTGTAATCCCAGCACTTTGGGAGGCCAAGGTGAGTGGATTGCCTGAGCCGTGGGTTCAAGACCCACCTGGGCAACTTGGCGAGACCTCGTCTCTACAATAAATCAAAAAATTAGCTGGGCATGGTAGCGTGTGCATGTAGTTCCAGCTACTTGGAAGGCTAAGGCAGAAGGATCGTTGGAGCCCAGCAGGTCGAGGCTGCGGTGGCTGGGAGCATGCCACTGCACTCCAGTCTGGGCGACAGAATGAGACTCCAGAAAAAAAAAAGAAAAAAATGGACCATTAATACATACTTATTAGGTTCATACTATGTGTCAGAAATTGTGCTTGGCATTCAATTAAGACTTAAGTTTTAGGTTAGTAAGAAAGAAGAGTAAGCAGATAGTTCAGCGAGAGAATATTGACCATAGCAGAAGCAAAGCGAGGAGTAAACTGTGGAAAGAGATAGGGTTAGCAAGTAAAAAAGAGCATAATCATTAGAGCCAAGAACTTGCAGGAGGTGGAAGGTTTGAGGTGAAGGGCAAAGGTGAAGGAGAAAAGGAAGAACGCCTCTGCTGAAGGAGGAAAGAAGACAAAGGAGGATGAAAACTGTGGATCAGTTCAGAGGTGTCGAGGAAGCGGAATATATCCTCAAGTGATAGTAGGAATCTAAAGGAAAGAAAAGGGATGATCCAAAATGAGAAAGAATAAAGGGAAGTTAAGGAGAGGTTGTAAAGGAGGGTTTCTCACAGCTCTAATAACTGTTCTGCTGGGAAGCAGACAAGGCAATCTACTAAAAGCAAAGAGCGTGGCACTAGCACAAAGTTTAAAAAGTGGTTATTACACACACACATACACACACACACACAGTAGGAAATTGGTAAGGATCCGTAAAGGTTTGCCAGAAAATATTGACAGTCCAACAGAGGTTGGAAATCATAAATGGATGAGGCAGACAGTCAACATGATTATGTGATTTGCTCCAGTATTAGTTAATGTCTGGTTTCGGGATCAGAATACACAGATCAGAATCCTCTAGAATGGAGGATTAGGGCAATGGAATGAGAAGAAGATCATGAGAGTGCTGGGAATTAAGAATGCCAGTGAGGGAGGGCTTTAACTGAATGACCATGGGCTGCCAGGTGGATAGAAGAAGGAAGTGAAGCCAAAGTCGGCTTATTGATCAAGAACCTATGAAACCAACAAAGGACAAGAAGAATCTTGTACTTAAGGGAAACCTCTTGGCGGGGATTCTGCATCCTGGAGCACATAGTGCAATTTGCTTCGTATAACACACAAAGTCTTGCACGATCTCGCCTGCCACTCCAGCCCACTTCTCCCTCCTTCCCCAAACGCCCCAGGCCTTCCATATGTCCCGGCATGCAGACCAGCTGCGTTGCTTTCTGCCTTCACGTCCGTCACTGCGGTTCTTTCTGAAGGACCACTTTTCTTCTCCTAAACCCCCCTCCTCCATTCATCTAATGAACTCAGCCTTCAAGGTTCACCTCAAGCACCTCTTTCCCATTAGTTTCTTGAGGTAATCTGTCTGCAAATTATCTGTCTATCTATCTATCATCTAGCTATCTATGACTGCTCACATCTCCTTCCATTCCTCTGAGCTCACGCCATTGCTCCCACCAAAGACTCATAATTCGGGGCCGAGGAATCGAATGCTGTAGAACGGACACTGTTCGAGTTCCAGCTGAAGCCAACTGCCATGCTGTAAGAAGTCAGGCTATCCTGCCTTGAGTGTGAGATGCCATGAAGAGAGAAAAGCTGTCTGGAGGAGAGCACAGCGCCTACGCCAAGGCACACAAGTGAGTGCTTCTGAGCCCTTTCTGCACATGCTAGTCACCGGCTGAGTGTCAGTGGAGCCTAGTCAGGCCACAGAATTATGAGAAGTAGTACACTATTCCTGTTTTTAAACCACTGAGTTTTGGGGTTTGATTATTCAGTTGTGGATAACCAGTGTCTCTCCCATTTTCAACGCAAATGCAGCTGTTCATACTGCAGCATCACACTACTGCACTTATCATAAGCCTCTATTATTTTACTTATTACACTGGGATCACAAAAAATTTTTAACATATCTGCTAACTTCCTATTCTGTGAGATTCTTGAGAATGAGAACAATGTTTCAATGCTAATGTGTGTGTGTGTCCTAAATCCTATATATATATAACATATAACAGATATTCAATAACTGATCAGAACTAAGTTAAATATGGATTGAGTTAGTGGAAGGAAGGGAGAGAGAGCTATGCTATGTACAGTCATAGGAATTTCATGGATAAATATTTCACAAGAGAAGCAGCTCCTAGATTGACATGGAAACGTGCTGGAAGTGAGGTTGGCTGAGGCCTAGTTTAGGAGCTCAGGTGAGGGCAGGGGAATCTGTAAGGATGTGAACTTGCGACCTAGCAAGATGAAGGAAATGGTGTGGAGGGGAACATGGTGACACCGAATGGGAAGAGGCTGGGACAGCTTTCCAGCGATAAAAAGGCTCTTAAAGAAATAGCGAACAATTAAGGAGAGGCTGGTCCCATCTTCTGCCCGATGTCTGCTCAAGGGAGAAAAGTGAGTCTTCACTTCACAGACATATGCGGAAGTTGTGTTTCCACTACAGCAGGGTTTCCTTGGAGCCGTTTGAGTGCTCCCTCTCAATGCCCTCCTCTGACACCTTTGGTTCCCACAGCGTCCTCCTCCCTCCTCACTCTGCATCTGCGTTCTGGGCCGTGAGTCACGCTGAGGTTTCAGGCAGGACACATCCGCTGACACCTCCTACATCTGCACTCTCTGACTCTACTTACTTCATGAGCTTCGGGATTGTTACTTTCGACTCTCTTCTGAATATCTGCAGTATCTGGCCTGCCAGGTGCATCAGAGTCAAGACGTTAAAGGACTAGCTGATTATCTTCCATTCAAAACAAGCCTTTCCTCCTGTATTTCCTAGCCCAGGAAACAGCATCATGGCCACTCAGGGAGCATGGAAACAGTCAGTACTGTGGTTAAAAGCTTGGATTCTGGAATTAGTCCAACAGAATGTGTTCAAATCTGGTCTCCGTAAATTACTAACTATATAGTAACCCCAGTCTGCTCATGTTGCCATGACCAAATACCAGAGACTGGGTGGCTTAAGCAACAGACATTTGTTTCTCACAGTCCTGGAGGCTGGTCCAAGGTCAGGGCTCCAGCAGCTCGGGTTCTGCTGAGGGTCCTCCTCCGGGCTTGCAGACAGCTTGTTGTGTCCTCCTATGGTGGGGAGAGAGACCTAGCTCTTGGGTCTCTTTTGATAAGGGCACTAATCCCATCGTGAGGACTCCACCCTCATGACCTGATCTAGCCTACTTACCTCCCAAGGGCCCTATCTCTAAATGCCTTCACATCGGTAGCTAGGGCTTCAACACATGAATTCTGGCAGCACACAATTTAGTCCATAGCAGTAACCTTGGCAAATTACTTAGCTTTCGGAGCTGCCTTCTTCTCACCTGTTATAGTCTCCAAAATGTGATAAGGGGGATAAATAAATGCATATTTAAACACTCAAAATGAATCATGCCAACTTTAACTCTTTAAGCCACCTTTACTTCTCCCTTTCCCTTGGTAACTGCCTCTCCCAAGAAGCTGGTCAAGTTCTGCACTAGTGCTGTGGAAGCGACAGCGGCCAAAGGCATAGACTGAGGCACGTTTTAGAAACGGGATTAATGGGCCGGGCTCGGTGACTCAGCCTATAACCCCAGCACTCTTGGGAGGCCGAGGAGAGAGG
>CAUYQG010147166.1:0-21053 GCA_963574415.1 Tarsius wallacei | reverse complement strand
AAGCTCACTCTAATCCACCTGTAAAGAAACGTTGAAATGTCTCTTATATGCTACTTAGCCTTTTGTTAACTCAGTGCAAGTTAATGCTAGCCTTGGAGAAAATAATTTTGTAATCTTTCTCTGGTAACTAAGGGACTGAATAGGCTGTTTTTGTTTTCAAATGCTAAAAGCCAGGTTAGTTAAAAGTAAGTCTGTTTCTAAAGATTTAGACATTGCCCAAAATCATAATCAACTGCTTGCCTTTGTAAAACTGTTGGGAAGTCTCTTAGAGTCGTGTAATGTATGCTGATTCCCTACTTTATATTGTAATGCTAGATAACACTAAAGCTTGCTTTTTGGCTATGCCTGACTAGCATACCCCTTACAAGACTGGTAAATTTGCAGGACTTAAAAAAAGCATGGATACTGGCCATTCCCATCTGATTTAAGTCACCTTTTAAGCTCGGTACTTCACCTAAGGGACAGGTCAAATACTAGGCACACTCTGTGACTCATAGAGTAGGACCTGATTGTTCTCATTTAAGTGCCCACATCTTACGACTAAGGCTACTGTTTAGTAATTCATGAGGATTGTTGACAATTTTGCCTGTTCATAAATAGGAATAAGTAGAAACATATCATTTTTCATCTACGTGGTCTGTTCAGCCTAAAAAGGTTTTGTGCCAGGCCATTTTGTAGGCACCATTGGAAAGTCGTGGGGAAAAAAAGAAGGCTTCAAGGAAGACTGAGAATGCTCAGCTTGAAAGAAGTCATCAGAATTCCAGGGATACCTGGCATTGCTGTTTACAGCTTTTTAAAATTATTTGTTTGTTTTGGCATTCTCCTTTGAGGAATAAATTGCCAATGTTCAAAGCAAACTCTGGGTTTTCAAGAAAGGTGACCAAGAAAATGTTTAAAATATGTACCTTCGGGCAACCCAATGGTACAGATTGTAAATTATTAAACAAATTAAAATTACTTGTTTTAAAATTTAATAATAATAAGTGCAATATTGAAAATCAAATTTGAACTCACTACAAGTTAGCAGATATAAGATTTGGAAAGGAATAAAACTATCTGACAATTAAATTCACCTTGTAGACAAAAAAAAAGTCAAAAGTTCTGTATGCAGAGGCATTTAAAAATTTTATTTCACAACTTTGCAAACAAGATTATATCCTATAGATTATTATATGACTGACTCCAGATGCTTGACTCAGGACTATGAATACCAAACTTCCAATTATAGAAAACCTCTGAAGTTCTTAGAAACTGAAACACTAAAAAAAAGAAAAAGGAGAAAGACTCCAGAATGGTCACCAGCTAGAGGAACAATAAGGAAACCTATTGGCAGCTGCCACTAATGGCAAAGCTCCAGCCACTCAAAAGAGGCCTGAAAAGAATAAACCTGCTAAAGGAGGATGGTATCAGCTACTATGACTGTGGTCAATCTGGGCACTAAGCACAATTGTTCTTGATGGCCTAAGCCTCCAGGACCTTGTTCAACATCTGGACTAAAAAGCCAATAAAAGAGATGGTGCAGTCTTTCCCAAAGCCTGGGGAAACATCTAGCTCGGTGATAGTGGCCGTTGATTGAATGGGGAGGGGCATGTCCCAGCCCAGCGCTCTATTTGCCATCATTCCAGAGAATCCTTGGGTCTATATGAATGTGACTGGGGTCCAAATTAATTTCTTAATCAATACTGAGGCTAAGTTTTTGCCCTTGTGCTCATACTGAACTTCTTTCTCTTAAAGCCTGCTCTCTAGTGGGAATTAAAGTGTACCAAAAGTTAAATATTTCACCTAACAGTCACTAAAAGGTGAATTCAAACTATGACTATAAAAGGATATCTATAAATAAATAAAAAGGAAAGCAAAAAGCAAAGAAAAAATATAAAAAGTTTGTTGGCGTACAAATAAGGTTTTAGTAAGAAAACAGAAAAAAAAAGAAATATAAGAGATGATATTTTTATCTAAAAAAGAAATTTTATATGCTAAAATTCTGTCCTATAATAAAGTAATGGCTATCTGAGAAATTTTTTTAAAGGGGGTAAACAACAAAAAATAAAATGGTATAAGGAAAGTTTATTTAAAAAATACATACAAAAGAAATTCTATAATCAATCTCGGTATAATAAAATCTTTTCTGGATGCAAGTCTTCAAACATTTTTGAATTTCTTTTCAAATTTTATGTAAGATTTACTTGAGTGCCTAGTTTAAATTATAGTCTAAAACAATCTGTCAGGCTACCATTATAGTCCAGAAATACATTAAAAACTCCAAAGGCTGGTATTGTAATAAAGCCACAGAAATTAAAGTTTATCATTTGTTATGCTAATAACTCCAAACCTTGTAGCTTTTGCACAAAAAGTAATCAGCCACTACCTAAAATTGTCAAAATGTATGCCTGACTTTATTCCTTTTATTGAGCTATAATCCAGTTATTTCATGCCCTCATAACAGTCATGCAAGAATTCCAGTCAGTGCCTGCAAACAATGCCACTGCTGAAACAGATTTGAATGCCTCGTCAGACAGGGAGAGATTTTTATCTCTAGCTAGGCAAGACTCTGCCCATTATCAACTCCAATGAAATTGCAGAAGACGAACCTTCACCTCTCAGGACCCCAAATGATTATGGGATCGAAAAATCTCTAAAGAATAAATACTTGAGGCAGGTTAGGTAACACAGGCTAGACATAAGTTAATTTTCTATAGGTAGGTTTTAGAAGGCATTCAAACATTTCTACTGCAGGCCTAGAGACAATATATCTCACCCCTTGGCAAATTCAGGGAAAACTCCATCAGATGTAGAACTAAGATAGTACAATCTTTTAATTTGTGGTTTAGCATAATAATCACTAGAAATCCTTTGGAAACACGAGTAAACTGAACATAGGTATTTGGTATTGCATCACTCAGGATCCAAGTCCCTGAAATGGAATTTGTTAAGCCTTTGAAACTGTTTAATGGTAGGACTTTTTCCTAAACCTCTGAAGGAAAGGGGGCCACAAAGATAAATACTCATAAGGAAATGTGTTGTCCATTTGGGACAAATTTAAATCACAGTTTATAAGCTTACTTTCCTAGACATTTCTTGGACCATGAAAAACTCAAACATCCCAGGGGAGTAAATGTTACTAAAAATTGAAGAAAGAAAGAACCCAACCAACAATTGTAAGAAAAGAAAAGAGGACCCTAAAGGTGGTGGTCCTGTTCCTATACTACTCTATAGAATTTAAATACCTAAGTTTTCTATCATGATAAAACCCCTCTATGAAACCTCAAAGGTGGGTAAACAAGAGCCCCTGCTATGGAAAAAGGCCCAGAAACAGGCTTTTAAATGAATTAAACAAGTTTCTCGCCATTTGAAATTCTTTATTGGTGGCCACCCCCTCTCATTAAGGGCATACAGGAAGAATTAAAGGAATTAGAAAGTCTTACCCTAAAATAGAAAATGCAAACCTTAGTTTCAGTTCTAAATGCCACCCAATGTCAAATCAGAGAACAATTGCCAATCTGTTTAACTATCGATGTCCATTCTTTTAAGACAGGTGATATGGTATGGGTAAAAGAATGGAATGTACAACCTCTAAAACCTCTCTGGAGGGGGCCATTTAATGTTCTCTTATATGGCAGAATTAAACCAGCCTTCCAGGGCTGGGAGTGCACCCCAGATTCGGCAACGTCGCTTAAGCTGACCCTTCGGAAATTCACTGAGCCTGACAAAGGACCAAGAGCCAATTTACCCAGCTCTACTCTAGAAGCCGGAGAATACTCCAGCCCTGCTTCAGTCACACACCAGAGGCTGACTGATTGACACATGGCAGAAGATTAACAATTCAGCTCATGAACTCAGTGGACATTACTGATAAGTCATTGTTTTGCCTTGTCAACCTTTATACTTGCTAAACTTTGTCATTTTTAATGTAGAACTAACTTTATTTGTTATAGAATTAACAGAGTTGTCCTCATTGAACATGTTAGAAAAGGGTTTCACTAGCATTTCTGTTCTTTATTACAGTAGGAAGTTTACTTTTGCTTTTATGTTTTTCTGCCATATGTGGGTATCTACCACTTCCCCCATATAACCAGCCAAATTTGGGTATCTATCATGTCCTCCGTATAATTAGCATTTAAATATATAGAAACAATCTGTCCAGATGTAAAAGTTTTTCATTATTATTCATCCCAGTCAGAAGTTTGTTATACAAACAAACATATCTGCACCCATAATGGCCAGATATACTTTACTGGGTTACCAAAACAAAGCTACCAGTATACTAAAGCTGATGTCATAGCCTTTAACACCCCCCGGAAGCACAAATTGGATATGTTGGGAACTTGCCCCTGCACCCAAAGCTGAGAAGCTGATTTAAAAAACGGTGCCATTTGTAGCTCCTACAGCCACCCAACAAAGTTAACTCCCTTCTCGCAACAGTGGGAAGTAGGCCAAAATCTGTTTATAAATTTGGTTAAAAATATAGCCTGGACACTTGGTGTCACCAATTGTTGGGTATATAGAGGAGCCCTAATGACTGAAGAGTGGCCTTGGATGCGAACTAGTCTGGATGCATACCAGCTTCTCCAATGGAACCATTCTGTAGCTGTTAGAACAGATAACATACCCCAAAAGTGAATTCTCTCCTCAAAATAATTGGAGAAGACTGTTTAAGCAGAGTGGGCTCTGCTTACACTCAATGGGTAGGAAAGACTTGGCAAGAGAATATTATACTGGAATTCAACCCACCAGACCTGGTGGCCAACAAGACCTGTTTGGTATTGGGCACCTGCTTATGCAACTAAATATTCTCAGTGTACTATTGTTATCCAAACTATAAGTAACTGTATAGTACAATCCTCTGAACAGGCTAATCCATTTCAAGGTAACCTAATTATAAGTCAGAGGTGGACAGATCTGTCCTCTGTAAATCCAGACCTCTAGAAAGCCCATAAAAGGCTATTTTGGATATGGGGAAAGGTTGCATATGCCCAGCTCCCTGCATTATGAAAAGGCACATGTACCATAGAAAAATCCAGCCAGGATTTTGCCTTCTGTCTAACCCAAGGAGTGATGAACTAGGCATTCCCCTTTATAAAAGCCTCAAAACACAAGATGCTCCATTCCTCGACCAGGTTCCTAATATAGCAGGGACCCAGGTTTGAAAGGATGACGAATCACCACCCCAGAGAATAAGTACCTATGACCCAGCCACATGGGTGTAAGATGGAAGTTGGGGATACCGCACACCTATATATATGCTAAACAGCATTATTAGATTACAAGTTGTCTATGGGGGGAGGGGTAGGGTGATGGGATTAATGGTAATAAATATCTGTCTGGGGATGGGGAGACACTTCTTATCAACAAGGGTACCTAAACAAGGCATATTTGTATACCTAACACTTAACTGTACCCACAATATCATAATAAAAAATATTGAATAAAAAAATCACCATATGCATAAAACAATTATTATCAAAATAATACCTGTACATGCAAATTGTGTAAGGTAATATAAATGAAAAATAAATTTTCCTTACCATATTCAAAAATAAAAAAATAAAAATAAATTAAAAAATATAACTAATCAAACAACCATGACTTTTGATCTTGTTGCTCAGCAACAAGCCCAAATGTGTGCAGCTATGTATCAAAACCTCCAAGCTTTGGACTAGCTGCTGGTGGAAGAAGGAGCAGTATGTTGTAAATTTAATAGCTCTGGATGTTGTTTGCAAATAGATGATAATAGTAAAGTAATAATTGATATAACCATCAATATTAGAAAGCTGAGATATGCATTGTGGAGGAGGCCCATGTCCTGGTGCAAAATGGCAAGGCGTAAAAATTGACTATTGGTTTGAAAACATGTTCTCGGGTATGGGAGGATTTAAGTATGTTATTGGATCTATTGTCCTATTGGTGGGATTCTGTCTTATCCTCCCTTGCATAGTTCCAAAATTATGAAGTCCATTGCTAAGTTTGTGGAAACAGTTGTTGAATAATATAATGTTAAGGCACCAGATTAAGGATGGTGATTCTCTAAACCCATAATAGGGTCAAGCACCAAAGGTGGGAATATGGCAAATGCTGAAGTATATTTCTTGTATGATTGAGTGAATGAATGCAGAAACACATAAATAACTGCTTCGGGGTCAGCAGTTGGCCCCATGGCAATCACTTGGGATGAGAGATTGTCTCCTACTAACCCTGTGGCAGGAAGGTGGTTGGTAGCAGTTAAAGGTATTTTCTTTTGAAAGTCAAGTGGCAAACTTTAAAGACCCATCATGACGGTTTTGTTTGAAAAAGGTCAAACAGCTAGAGACTGATGGCTGCCATGGAAATGCAAAACAAAGAGTACCTAATTCACAACAGGTCTCCTTATCAGTTACAGCCCCTGCTTGCCCTGCATTTCCTGGAGACCATTTGTTCTTTGAAAGATCTGATTTTTCTGAACACAACCTTGTAAATTCCAAAAAAAAAATCTGTAATTGCTCAATATGATGCCCTCCCTTACCTAAACAAAGGTATAAGACCCCTTTTCTCCTGCTTTGGGGGGCTTGAACTGGAAGCATTAGCCTGTTGAGCCCACTGGCATAATAAAGTTGCCAATTCCTATAATAGTCTCGTTGTCACTGGGCTCAGTGGCTCAGCCTGTAATCCTGTGCTTTGGAAGGCTGAGGCGAGTGGATTGCCTGAGACCGCGGGTTTGAGACCCACCTGGGCAACTTGGCTAGACCTCATCTCTACAATAAATAATTTTTTTAAAAAATTAGCCAGGTGTGGAAGTGCATGCCTGTTGTTCCAGCTACTTGGAAGGCTGAGGCGGAAGGATCGCCAGAGCCCAGTAGGTCAAGGTTGCAGTAGCCGAAAGTGACCACTGCACTCCAGTCTGGGTTATAGAATGAGACTCCAACTCACAAAAAAAAAGTCTCAGTGTCACGACATCTCTATTTTCCTGCTACACTGTACTAGTACCCAAATGACAAATGACTAATACCCAAATGACAAATCATTCTCTGTGGTGGGTGTTGCAGTGACTAGCCCTCATCTGTGATGCGTCATAGTAACTGGGTCTCTTCCAAAGGGATTCCCCAGTGTCTAGACCTTTTCTGTGGTGTGTGCCCCAGTTTGGAGGCCGCCTACACAATACACACCTCAGTGTCTGGCCCTCTTCAAATTGGGTGCCCCCGTGATTTGTCTTCTTCTGTTATGGGTGTCCAGGAACTGATCTCCTCTATTAATTATCTCCTTCCATAGTACTGGATCTCCTCTATTATGTGTGTCCCAGTGATTGTCCTCTGTGATAGTTGACCCAGTGAATAGACCTCCTCCATGTGTGCCAGAGTGACTGACTTTAATTCATTTTGGGTGACCCAGAGACAGGGCCTCTTCTTTGATTGTGTCTCAATGATTGGCACTCTTCCATAATGGTACCCTCAGCGACTAATCTTTCTTTGTGATTGGTGTTCCTGTGACTAGCCCTCTTGTGCTTTGTGTGTCCAAGTGACTGGACAGGCATCCTCTGTAATAGGTGTCCCAGTAACTGGTCCTTCTCCATGATTTGTGCCCCAGTGACTGGCCCTCTCCTGTGATGGATGCCACAGTGGCAAAATGTTATTAATGTCCCAATGACTAACCCTCCTCTGTGATGTGTAACTTTTTGACTGGCACTTCTCTGAGCTGTGTGCCACATTGATATGCCCTGCTTCAAAATAGGTGCCCTAGTGACTGGTCCTCCTGTGTGAAGGGTGCCCCAGTAACTGGCTCTCATCTGCGATGGTTGTCCAATTGACTAGCCATCCTTCATAATTTGTGTCACAATGTCTATCCCACTTCTGTTGTGGGTACTATTAAGAAGCATTTCTCCAAAATTGGTGTACTGGTTGCTATCCTTCCTATGTAATGGGTACCCCCTGACTGACCTTCCTATGTGTTTGGACCCCAGTAAATGAGTCTCCTCTATGTTGTTGCACCAGTGACAGACTAATCCATTATGGATGCCCCAGTGAGTCAGCCTCCACTATGATTTGTATTCAATGTCTGGTCTTCCTTTATAAATGTTGAACCAATTAGTAGCCCTCCTCTGTGATGAGTGACCCACTTACTGGGTCTCCTTCATAATGGATGTCCCATTGACTAGCCCTTCTTTGTGACAGGTGTCCCGGTGACTGGCCCCCTCCATAATATGTGTCCCAGTGACTGATTCTTCATTGTAATTTGTGCACAACTGTCTGGCCTTCAAATATGATGAGTGTCTCAGTGACTGGGACTCTTTTGGTTTGGTGACCCAATGACTGGCTATCCTCTGTGGTGGGTGCTGCAGTGTCTAGCCCTCTTTTGTGATGGGTGTTCTAGTAACTAGGCCTCTTCCAAAATGGGTGAGCAAGTGAGTAACCCTCCTTTGTGATGGATGACCAAATTCCTTGGTCTCCTCCATAATGAATGTCCCAGTGCCTCAGCCTTCTTCATAATTGGTGCTCCATTAACCAGGCTTCCTCTGTGAGGAAAGCCAAAGTGATTGACCCCTCTCCTGATTGGGTACCCAAGTGTCTAGCCCTTGTCTCTGATGTCTGTTCAAGTAAACTGGCATCCTCCATAATTGTTACCTCAATACAAGTCTTACTTTCTGATACATGCCCAAAGGAAAGACTGCTGTATGATGCATGTCCCAGTGACTGGTACTTTTCTGTGATAGGTGTCACTGTGACTGACCTTCATCCATTATGGATACCTTATTAATTGGCCCTCCCCTGTGATAAGTGCCTCAGTGTCTGACTTTCCATTGTGATGGGTGTTCCAGTGACAGGTTGTCTGCTGTGATAGCCACTTTGCCTACACCATAATGGGTGCCCCAGTGACTGACTTTCCTACATTTTATGTGACTCAGTGACTGACTCTTTTGTGAAAGATGCCCAGTGACTAGCCATCCTCTATAATGGTTGTCATGGTTTAAAACCTTCCTCTGTAGCCGGGCTCGGTGGCTCATCCTGTAATCCTGTGCTTTGGGAGGCTGAGGTGAGTGGATTGCCTGAGCCCGCGGGTTCGCCTGGGCTACTTGGTGAGACCTCATCTCTACAATAAATCAAAAAATTGGCCGGGCATGGTAGCATGTGCCTGTAGTTCCTGCTAATTGGAAGACTGAGGCAAAAGGATCACCGGAGCCCAGCAGGTCAAGGCTGCGGTGGCCAGGAGTGGCCACTGCACTCCAGTCTGGGTGACAGAGTGAAACTCCAACTCAAAAAAAAAAAAGAGAGAAAAAAAGAAAAAACTTCCTCTGTGATTGGTGTCTGACTTACTGGACCTTCTCCATGATGGGTGTTCCAGTGACTGACCACCCATTATAAGGGAAGTCCCAGTGCTCCAGTGACTAGGCTTCGCTTGTTATTGGTGTCTAACCAGCTGGTCTTCATATATGATGGATGCCTTAGTTACTACACTCCTCTGTTATGGGTGATCCAGTAACTGGGCCTTCTTAATAATTGGTCTTCCAATGCCTGACCCTTCTCTGTGATGAGTGTCACAGCTACTGGTTCACCTTCTTAATAGGTGCTCCATTGACTGACTATTGTTTTTGATAGGTGTCTCAGTGACCAGACTTACTCCATATGTGTGCCCCATTAACTGTGTCTACTCTGTGAGTGGTATCTCTATGAATGTGTCTCCTTCATAATGGGTGATCCAGTGACTAACCCATCTCTTTGAGAGGTTTCCCGATGGCAGGTCATCCTCCAATATGATGTATTAATGACTTGCCCTTTACCATATGGGGTGCCCTGCTGACTTTGCCTCCTCTGTCATGGGTTTCCCATTTACTGGCCCTTATCTGTAATCAGAGTCCAAGTGATTGGCCCACCTTGTGATGGGCAGACCAGTGTCTGGTACTTCCTTTTGATGAGTGTCCTAGTGAGAGTTCCTCTTGTGCCATGCTTGTCTTAGTGACAGACTTCTCTGTAAACGATGCCCCAGTGACTGATCCTTTGTGATGGATACTACAGTGACTGACCTCCTCTGTGATGGGGTCCCCAGTAACTGGCCTCCTCTCTGATGGACACCTCAGTGACTGGTTATCCTCTGGTTTATATGTTCCCGTAAATAGCTCTTCTTCCTGATGGGTATCCCCAACACTGGCACACTTCTGTGAAGGGTGCACCAGTAATTATCCTTCTTCTGTGATTGATGTCCCTGTGACTGCACTTCCTCTAAAACGGGTACCCAAGTGACTGGCCATCCTCTGAGACTGGATTTCCTGTGACATCCTGCCTCATAATGAATGCCCCAGTAACTAGCACACACATGTGATGGGTGACACAGTGAATCTCCCTCTCCAAAATTGGTGTTCTACTGACTTTTCTTTCTCTGTGATGTGGGCCCCAGTGAATAACCCTCCTCTTTGATGGCTTACTCTGTGATTAAGCCACCTCCATAATTGATGTCCTAGTCACTGATTCTTCTCTGTTTTGGGTACCACAGAAACGGGTCCACCCCTGTGATGTGTACCTCAGTGACTATCGATCCTATGTTATGATAGCACCAGTGACTGGGTTATTTCTGGATGGAAGCACACATGACTAGGCCACCACTGTGAAAGATGCCAGGGTGAGTGACTTGCCTCTTTTATCAGTACCGCAGTCTTTGTACCTCTTCTAATCGGTGCCAATCTGTGATGTGTGCCTCAATTACTGACTCTACATTGTGATGGGTGCCATAGTGAATGGTTCTCCTCTGTGATGGTTGTCCCTGTGGCTTGTCCTTTTTTATGATGGATTCCACAGTGACTGACCTGTGATTGTTGCTCCACTGACTGGCCTTCTCCATAATGAATACCCAATTGACTGACCCTCCTCCATTATTGGTGCCCTAGTGACTGGGCCTTCTCTGTGTTTGGTGTCCCAGTTACTGGTACCCCTCTATAATATCTTCACCAGTGACTAGCCCTCCTTTGTGATGGGTGTCCCAATGATTGTACATCTTCCAAAATGGGTGACCCTGTGAGTTGCCATCCTTGTAATGCTTGTACTAATGACTGGTCCTGTTATCTGATGGTTGCCCCAGTGACACACTCCTCATGTGATGGGTGCCCAATAACTTCTTATCTATGAGAGACTAACCCTCTTCCATACTTGGTAGCCAAGTAACTAGAGCACCACTGTGACTGATAATCCTACAAAATGGGTGCTTCAGTGACTTGCCCTTCTCTGTGATGTGTGCCCCTTTGATTGACCCTCTGTTTGGTGATCACGAGATTGGACCTCCTCCATATTGGTGCCCCAGTTACTGGCCATCCGCTGTTATGAAAGTCCCAGTGATTGGGCTTCCTCTGTGATTGCTGTGCCGACTGCCCCTCCTCCATAATGATGGCATAGTGATTAGCCTTTCTCTGTTATGGATGTCCCAGTTCTTGGGCCCTATCCATATTTGGTAACCTATTGTCTGGTCCTCCTTTTTTGGGAGGGAATCCCAGTTATTGGACATCTTCCATTATCTGTGCCACATGACTAGGCCTTCCCTTTGGTTCCACAGTGACTGCTCTTCATATATAATGGATGTCCCAGTGATTATCCATCCTCTGTGATGGGTGTCATAGTGACTGGGCCTCCTTCACATAAGTGCCTCAGTGACATGGCCTACACTGTAAATGATTCTTCTATGAAAGGTGGACCCAAGCCGGGCTCGGTGGCTCAGCCTGTAATCCCACACCTTTGGGAGGCTGAGGTGAGTGGATCACCTGAGCCCGCGGGTTCAAGACCTACCTGGGCAAGCAAGACCTCATCTCTACAATAAATAAAAAAATTAGCCGGGCGTGGTAGCGCGTGCCTGTAGTTCCAGCTACTTGGAAGGCTGAGGCGGAAGGATCACCGGAGCCCAGCAGATCGAGGCTGTGGTGGCCGGGAGTGACCACTGCACTCCAGTCTGGGCAACAGAGTGAGACTCCAACTCAAAAAAAAAAAAAAAGAAAGGTGGATCCTCCGTGATGGAGACTGTAGTGTCTTGTCCTTATGTGTGACGGGTGCCACAGTGACATACTCTCCTCTGTGAAAAATTCTCAATGTATTGATTGTCCTCTGTATTGGATACCAGACTAAATTTGCCTCTCCAATGATAACTACCCTAGTTACTGACCCGCTTCTGAGTTCAGAGCCCTGTGACTGAGCTCCTCCTAATATATGCCCCAGTTACTTGTCTTCCTTTGAGATGGGTGATCTAGTGACTTGTGTGCTTCTGTAATGTGTGACACAGTGGCTGATATTTCATCCTGCTTGCTGTCCCAGTGACAGACTCTCCTCTTTCAGGAAGCCCCAGTGACTAGTTGTTTATGGTTGTCCCAGTGATGGGCTCTCCTCTCTGGTGGGGCCCACTGACTATCCCTGCTTTGTGAAGGGTTCCCTAGTGATTGGATCTCGTTGTGTGGTACATCCCAGTGACAGAGCCTCCCCTGTTTTTATTACCCAAGTGGCTGGTCTTCATACATGACAAGTACGTAGTGACAAGCCTTCCTCTGTGATGAGTGTCACAGTGATTATTTATCCTCCATATTGGATGCTCCATTGACTGGGCAGCCACTGTTAGTGGTGTGCCTGTGACTGACCCTTATTGAAATAAAGTGTCCATTGACTAGCCCTCCACTGTGATGTGTGTTCCAGTAACTGGATCTCCACCATAATTGTTGTACCAGTGACTTGTCTTCCTCTGTGTTGTTACCCAGTTACAGGCTCTCCTCTGTGATGGGTGTCCTAGTGACAGGCTGTCCTCTGTGATACATGCTCAAGTGACTAGGCCTCCTCTATAATGGTTGCTCCATTGACTGGCCCACCCATGTGATGGATGATCCAGTGACAGGACTCCTCTGTGATGAGTGTCCATCTGACTGACTCTCTTCTCTGGTGGGTACCCTAGTGAGTGTCCCTCCTCTGGGACGTGTGCCCTAGTTATTGACCCTGTTTTGTGATGGATGACCCTGTGACTCATCTCCCTTCTTAATGTGTTTCCAATTGTCTAAATAGTCCCTGTGATTGCTGCCTCAGTGACTATCCCTCAAATATAATGAGTACTCCAATAATAAGCCCTTATCAGCTGGGCTCAGTGGCTCAGCCTGTAATCCCGTGACTTGGGAGGCTGAGGTGAGTGGATTGCCTGAGTCCGCAGGTTCGAGACCTGCCTGGGCAACTTGGTGAGACCTCATCTCTACAATAAATCAAAAAATTAGCCGGGCGTGGTAGCGCGCACCTGTAATTCCAGCTACTCGGAAGGTTGAGGTGGAAGGATCACCAGAGCCCAGCAGGTGGAGGCTGCGGTGGCTGGGAGCAGCAGCTGCACTCCAGTCTAAGCGATAGAGTGAGACTCCAACTCAAAAATAAATAAATGAAAATAAATCCTTATCTGCAATGAGTGTCAAAGTGACAGACGCTTCTATATATTGAGTTCTTCTTGACTAGGAATCCTCTCTCATTGGTGTCCAAGTGATTGTCCCTGATCAAAATAATGTGCCCCTTTGACTACCTGTCTTCTGCTGGGGATGTTCCAGAAAATGAGTCTCCTGCATAATTGTTGTATTTGTGACTTGCCTTCTTTATGTTTGGTACCCCAGTTACAGGCTATTTTCTGAGATTTGTGTCTCAATGACTGGTTCTCTTGTTTAATACATGCTTACGTGACAAGATCTACTCTGTAATGGATTGTCTAGTGAATGATTTACCTATGTGATGGGGGTCTAAACTGTGACATGTGGCCTACTGTCTGGTGCTACATCAGTGAGTATCTTTACACTGTGATGGCCTCCTCAGTGACTGGCCCTCCACTGTGATGGATGTCTGAATTACTTGGCATCACCTGCAATTAGTTCCCTTGTTACTGGGCCTACTGTATGTTGAGTGCCCTAGTTGCTCGGCCCCTTCTAGGATGGGTACTTCAGTGACTAAGCCTCCTATATAAATGATGATCTAGTGACTGGGCCTTTTATGTGTTAGGTGCCCAGTGACTGGGCATATTTTGTGATTGGAGTCACAGTCACTGACTCTCCTATGACATGGGTACCTCAGTAACTAGTCTTCCTCTCTGATGGGTGTCCCAGTGACTGGCTTTCCTCTGTGATAGATGTCCCAGTGACTGGTTGTCTCTTTTGTTTGTCTCAGTAACTGGCTCCCCTATATGAAGTAATGTATTGACTCACCTTTTTCTATAATGGCTGCCACAGGGACAGACTCTCTTCTATCATGGGTTCCCCCAATGACTGGTTCTCTTCTATAATGGGGGCCCCAGACACTGACCCTATTCTGTGATGAGTGCTCCAGTGACAGACCCTCCTCTGTGATGGGTATCCCAGGATATAGCACTCTTCCATAATGGGTTCTGTAGTAACTGACCATACTCTAACCTTGCTTTGTTATGGGTGCCCCAAGGAATGAGACTCCTCTGTGGTTTGTGTACCAGTTATTTGTCCTCCTCTGTAATGGGTGCCCTAGTGAATAGACTTCCTCTGTAATAGGTGACACACTGACTGGGCCTCCTCTGTGATGAGTGCTTGGTGATTGTTCCTCTTCTATGGTGGGTGTCTCAATGACTGGCAGTTCTTGGAGATCAATGGTTCAGTCACGGGCTTTCATTTTTGATAAGTTCTAAGTGACTGGCTTTCTATAATTGGTGTCCCAGTGCATGAGCTTCCAATGTAATTGGTGTCTCAGTGGCTGGGACTCCTCCATAATGGGTGTCCCACTAACTCATCCTCCTCTATGATCGGTGTCCCAATGACTGTGACTCCTCTGTGTTTGGTGTCCAAGTGACTGGCTCTCCTCTTTGATGAGTGCCTCAGTGACTGTCTCTCCTCTGTGTCAGGTGCCTCATTGACTTCCCCTCCTCTCTTATTGTTGCCCCAATCATTGTCTTTTCTCTATAATTACTGTTCCAGTGACTGGTCCTCATGTGTGATGGGTGTCTCAGTAACTAGCCTCTTCTGTGTTAGGTAGCCAGTGACTGGCTCTGCATTGTGATGGGTGTCCCAGTGACTGCCTCTTCTGTGTAATGAGTATTTGAGTGACTGTTTTACTAAATACTGAGTGGCCAAGAGACTGGCTCTCCTCTTTTATTGAAATCCCAGTGACTGATTCACCTTCTTAATGGGTTCCCCAGTCACTATCTCATTTCTGTGAGGGTTGTCCCAATGACAGGCACTCCACCAAAATAAGTGCCCAAGTAATTTTTGCTCTTCTGTGATGGGGGTTATAGTAACTGGTCCACTTCTGTAATGGGTGCCTGAGTGACCGAGCTTCTTCTAATTTGTGCTCAAGTTACTGGGCCTTCTCTGTGATTGATACCTCAGTAATTCACTCTCCACTGTGTTGAATTTCTCAGTGACTGATTCTTCTCTGTGACAGGTGACCCTGTTGCTTGTTCTATTCTTTGAAGACTGAACACTGCCTCATGGACTGGCTCACCAATATGATGATTGTCCCAGTGAGGATCTCTTTTCTGTGATGGCTGTACCTATATCTTCTGATATGGGTGTTTTAGTGAGAGAGACTCTTCGATAATGTGTGCTTCAGTGTTTAGCCCTTTGTTGTGATGGGTACCCCAGTGACTGGCCTTTCTCTATGATGACTGACTCTGTGACTGTCACTCCTCCTTAAGGGGAAATACACATTTTTACAGACCATTATTAGGTAAGCGTCCCTTCTCACAGATAGACAATTGTTTTCCATTAATAATATCATAGTCATTTATGTTCAGTTATTCTGGAGGATACATTTATGAATAGTTTAGTACCATAAATGGAGGCATTTTTTTCTAAGTGTGTCTGTATTTGATTTGCAATTTAATAATATCCAGACAATTATGACCTCATTCCTCCAGAAGCCTCATTTCCCTAGCACTTTAAAAAACTGCTGGATTGAGACTGCCATCTGTGGTTAGTACCAAATTATCCTTTTCAAATAAAATTACCTCATATTTTAGAATTCAGGAATCTGTCTGACCACAGCCAGCACTTTTAGGATAGCCAGGACTAGATGTAGGGGTTAGTACTGACTATGAATGCTTCTCTGAAAATCAATTGTTTACTTTCTTCCACTAATAAGGCAGTGGATGCTACAGCCTAAACATGTTCAGTATAACCTCTAGACATAAAATATAACAATTTGTTTTTGTTTATATTTTGTTTTGTTTTTGAGTTGGAGTCTAACTTCTTTGCCCAGACTGGAGTGCAGTGGCATACATGCTCACAGTCACTCCAGTGTCGACCTTCTGGGCTCCAGTGATCCTTCCACTTCAGCCTTCTGAGTAGCTACAGACGTGCATTACCACATCCAGTTTTTAAAATCTTATTGTACAGACGAGGTCTAGCCAAGTTGCCTGGACTGGACTGAAACCCACGGGCTCAGGCAATCTACTTGCCTTGGCCACCCAAAGTGCTGAGATTACAGGCCGAGCCACTGAGCCCAGCCAGATTTAACAGTTTAAACATGAAAATGACTGGTTGTTTCTCCTCACCCCAGCTTTGAGTAAGCATTCCAATGGCCACAACCTGATTCACTAACAAATAAGTGAAAGGTCTTTTTTAAAGATGAAAGTGTTAAACACATGATCTGTGAAAAAAGTTTGTTTCAGACCTTCTAAATTTTGTACTTTTTCAGCAGCCCATTGGATAGGATCTAGCTCTTGCCCTAGCAATTTAAAGTATAAATCTTTGTTTTCTGAGCATAAAAGTCAATCTGTAATTTGCAACAGTCTGTTAGTTCTCAAAACTTTCTGAGTTCCCACTTTGTATTTGGTAAAGAGTAGTCAATCATTCCAGTTATTTTCTTCTGGGTTGATTTTTGTTTGTTTGTTTGTCTTCCCTAATCAGATGGCCTGGGTATTTAGCTTCTATTAGTACAAAAAATGTGATGTGCTTTGAGATAATGTCACCCCCTGATAGCATAGTAAGTTAAGCATTCCATTGTAGTCTCTTTTAAAGATTTGTTTCCTAAGTATTTACAATTCTTTCAATCCATAACTACAGCTAGAACTAGATAAAAAGTTATAAACAATTTAATTATATACCAAGATTTCTTTCATAAACTCCCCTTCGCAGACCTTATTCTAACTTCCGTATAACATATATGACATATTGGGACTCTCTTCTTTATCCTGTATTTCCCTCATTTTAAAAATTACTTGTTATTATATTTTAAGACAATTTTATTGTATAAAATCCTTTTACATACCTATATTTTCTTTTATAATTTTTCTTACAAAAAATACACCTTAGTACCCATAACTTTCTTTCCATTTTTTCTTTGCTTTTTTTCTTTACTCCATCTCATTTTATGAAAGTTTTTTGTTCCTCTTTAAGTGTCTTTTGATTTTTCATTTTACCTCTCATGTTTCTGAAAATTTTAGCAATATCAGGCCATATTTGGGGAAAAAATAACTTTTACAAGACCCTATCCCCACAGGGTCCTCTTGGTCTAACCTTGGTCTTCCTTTGGTCTCTAAGTCTTTGTCAGAAGGAAGTTGTAGTTTCTTTCTACTCTTTTTAGGCCTTAATATTTTGGTGACATTCTGAAAACTCAGAGCTGATACCCTTAATTATCAACCCCCTCAGATTCTTCACTTTAGTTTTATCCTCTTGAGTATTATTTTTTCACCTAGAATCTACATTTATGTACATTTTGCTCGGTTGTCTGAATGCCCAACCATGGAGAGTGTTCCCATTCCCACATGGACATTGAAGACCTTTTGATACATCTCCCTTGTACTTAGCACAAGGTCTATCCTCTCAAGACCTCAGCATTCCTCCGATGGTCTTTATGAGATAATGTTAGAGTGAGTTTTGTTATCTCCCCTTTTCTTGAGGGTCTTAGTCCTAGAATATCTAATGCCCATTTTGGCTACTTAAATACTCAACACCACTTACTGAGAGTTTCTCTTATTCCCTGTTTGATACCCATGCCTGAGATTACCTATGCACTATATCACCCTACTAGAGGGCTTTTTGTGAACCCCGAGATGCACTTCATCAATCTCTGGTCATTTCCCCCATTGGAGGATGAAACCACAGACTAGATCTTCACATTTATTTCATATTTGCAACAAATCTCAACCCTCAACCTTCAAGAATTCCTGAATATCCAAGGCAGTACTTATAGTATAATTTTTTCTACCATGGCTTGTGCATGAGGTTGCTTGTTTACTCCAGTGTCTCATGTGTTTTTTTCTCTCCTGTGTTGCTTCTACTCCTCTAGAACAATAGTCTTGAGATTATCTGCAGCCCAGTGAGTAGCCAATATGCCCAAGCAGAGTAGACAGCTGAAAACCCAGTAGAACGCTTCTAGCCCTCAGCTGTGGTCCCTCCCACAGATGCAGATAACCCACATGAGCTCTAAAATTGTGAGAAGTAAATTCACTTGTCCAAAATCAAAGGATGGACATAACAATATGCAATGCGGCAGAAATAAGCCTCTAATAATTGTCTTGCAAAGTAGAGTGTTTGTTGTGCAGGAACACTCACAGCAGTTACAGTAAACAATTTATTCCATAGTGCACGTCTCTCCCTTGCTTCTTCATTGACCAAGAACTGTGGGGAGCCACAGTTTTTCCTGGGTATCACCTAAGGTGTTTTTAACCCAAATAATGTTAAAATAAGTACCTGTTACTATTTGACTGGGACTTAAGATTCCCTGTTTCTGAGGAAGTTTCATTCCCCCATATAATTGTTACCATGAGACTGTTTATTCTTATGTGCCTTTGGCCGCGTCTGATTTTTAGTATATGATATTGGTCATGTTAGCACACTTTTACACTTTTTTTCATTTTTTGAAAATGAATCAACTATTTTCATTCACACCTGTGATTGACCCACTTTTGAGGTAGGTGGCACAGTGACTGGTTCTTCTTTTGGATTGGTGCCCCAGTGATTGGCGTCTTCTGTGATACCTGCCACAGTAACTAGCCATTCTTAGTTACATGTGCCTCAGTACTCTCCCCTGTGTTTGGTGCTTTATTGACTCGTCCTCATGCTTGATAGGCTCCACAATGACTGGCCTACATTTGTAATGGGTAACGTAGTGACAAACATCATCTGTGTTGGTTGCACAAGTGACTGGCCCTCCTCTGTTATGGATGTCCACTGACTGGCCTTCTCTGTGGTTGATGCACAGTGACTTGCTCTCCTCTGTAATGGGTGCCCAGTTTCTGGACTTCCTCCATATTAGGTGCTACTACCCCTCCTCTGTGAAGGGTATCACAGTGATTGGGTCTTCTCTAATAAATCCACCTTAGTCGAAGCCTCCTTCTTGAATACTGCCCCAGGGACTGTTCTTCCTCCAAAATGGGTGCCAGGCTGAATAGCCCTCTTCTGTAATGAAGGCTGCATTGAATGTTTCTTTATGATTGGTGCTTGAGGGATTGGGGTTCCTCTGTGATGTGTACCCTAGGGACTAGTCCCTATTCTTAATGATGTCCTTGTGACTATCTTTTCTTTGTGGTGGGTATCTAAGTGACAACTCTACTTCTGTGATTAGTGAGACAGTGATAGGCCTTCCTTTGTTATTGATACCCCAGTTATGGGGCCTCCTCCATAATGGCTGCCCCAGTGACATGTCCTCCTCTGTTATGGTTGCTACATTTACTAGCCCTTATTTTTGTTGGGTGTATCAGTGACTAACCTTCATCTCTTAGGGATGTCCTGGTGACTGGCATTCCTCTCTGCTGTGTTCCCAGTGACTGACCCTCCTGTGTGATGGGTTCCTCAGTAAATGACCCTCTTCTATGATGGCTGTTTCAGTAACTGGCCCTCCTCTGTGATGGTTGCCCTGTAACTACACCTCCCCTATTATGGGTGCACCCATTTATGTTCCTACTCTGTGATTGGTGCATCAGTGACACAATTTCCACTGCAATCTCCGCCCTATGATTGGGTCCCCTAAATAATTTGTATCTCAGTGATTAGTCATCTTCCATTATGGGTGACACCATGTCTGTGCTTTCTCAGTTACTTGCACGACAGTGATTGTCTCTCCTCAATATTGGGTGCCCTGATGACTAGCCCTCCTCATTGATGGGTGTTCCAGGAACTAGTTCTCCTCTGTAAAGGAACAAGGACTCACAGAGTGTGAAGACTCCCTTTCTGATGGATGTCCCAGTTATTGATCACCCTCAGTGATTGGAGGCCCAGTGACAACCCTCATCTCTGATACTTGTATCAATGATTGTCCCTCCTCCATAATGGGTGGCCCAGTGACTGGTCCTTCTGTTGGTGCCACAGTAACAAGACTGTGATGGGCGCCCCAGGGAATGAACTTTCTCTATGATGGTGTCACAGTGATTGGGCTTCTTCTGTGATAACTGTGACTGGACCTCCACTGCGATGGTTGTCTCTGTGACTGGCTTTCCTCTGTGATAAGTGTCCCATTATCTGACACTTATCTCTGATAGTTGTCCCTACGACTGCTCCACCTCTTGAAAGTTGCCTCAGTGATTGTCCCCTCAGTGTTATGGGTGTCCCAATGACTGGCCTAATCTGTGATGGGTTTCCCAATGACCGACACTCCTCTGTGATAGATACCCCATTGACAGTGTCTCCTCTATAATGGGTGTTCCAGTGATTGTCTTTCTCTGTGATGTGTGTACTAGACACTGGACAACTACAGTAATTGGTGCCCCAGTGACTAGCACTTCTCTACAATGGGTGCCCTAGTGACTTGCTGTAGTCTTTTGTCAGTGCAATGTGGCAAGTCATCCTCTTTGTGGGTTACTCAGTGAGTAGTCCTCCTCTTTGGGGGTGCCCCCATGACTGGTCCTCCTGTTTCATGGGTATCCCATTTACTGGTATTGCATTGTAAATGGATGTACCAGTGACTGACTCTTTTTTGTACTTGAGGACCCAGTGATTGGGCCTCCTCCATAATGGGCTCCCCAGTGGCTTGCCCTCAACCATGATGGTTGTACCAGTAATTAGACCTCCTTTCTGAAGGCTGTCCTGTGTCTAGTACACACATCACAGAGAAAGACAATCACTGGAACACCCATTATAGAGGAGACACTGTCAATGGGGTATCTATCACAGAGGAGTGTCGGTCATTGGGAAACCCATCACAGAT
>CAUYQG010147160.1:0-17114 GCA_963574415.1 Tarsius wallacei | reverse complement strand
GACCACACTAAGATCATGGCAAAAGAAACATACTTGGTCAATTAACCTTTCCTCTACAATAAATAAAAAAAACTAGCCGGGCATGGTAGCACGCGCCTGTAGTTCCAGCTACTTGGAAGGATGAGGCGGAAGGATCGCCGGAGCCCAGCAGGTCGAGGCTGTGGTGGCCGGGAGCGGCCACTGCACTCCAGTCTGGGCGAAATATTTAGAATCAAAAAAAAAAAAAAAAAAAAAAAAAATTGTGTATTTATTCTTACATGTTTAAACTTCAGTTACCTTCAGAGTATTCTCCATTTGATGCAATACACTTATTGAGATGCTTTTTCCACTGCTCAATCTCGGCACTTTGGGAGGCTGAGGTGGGAGGATTGCTCCTGGGCTCAAGCAATCCTCCCACCTCAGTCTCCCAAAGAGCCGAGACTACAGGAGTGAACCATCACACCCAGTCCTTCTTTTGCTCTTTTAACATGGTGACTAGACAATTTCCCAAGGCATGCTCACCTCTGCAGTCTCATCTTCTCCAACCATACTCCCCAGAGTCCTCCATGCTACTGCCATGTGATCCTTGGTCCTGGCTTGCTTTTAACTATCATGTAAGCTAAGTCCAGTAGACACCTCCTTTGGCAGGAATTCCCTGAATACCATTCTCCTCCACCACCCCCAAGAAATGTTTTCACTCCGACACCTCTGTCTTAGCACATCACACATTCAATGAAGACCTACAGAATGTATATACCACATCGAGGATATGACAGAGAAGATGATGGGCAGAGACTCTGACCTCACTCAACTTTGAATACAGTGGGGGTAACAGAGTATACTAGCAAAAACAGAGTGCTAGTAGCAGTGATTATAGTAATAATGTGGTATTAATAGCAGCAATAATGTTCGATTTACCATACTATGTGTCAGGCACAATACTAAGCACATTACACGTGTCATCCACTTAATCTTTTTAACAATACTATTATGATTCCCATTTTAGAGGTGAGAAAACCGAGGTATACAGAAGCTATGGAATTCACCCTAAGTCACACAGCTCATTAAACGACAGAGTCAAGACTCCAAGGCCATGTTCTTCAGCACTGTGCTGTCCTGTGCTGCCTTCCAAAGAGAGCAGATGAGCAATAATACAGCACTGGGAGAGCATAGATTGGTGTGGAGGCACAGCTCAGACCCCACACTTGGTAGCAGCAGAAAAGACTTTACGTAGGAAGGGATTTCTAACTAGGAGTGGACGGTTTGGGCCAAAAGCTCTGGGGTGAACAGGTTTCGGACAACTAAAATCAGTTCACTGTGCACAGAGAAGAGAAAGAAAAGGCAGTAGTTAGAGGAAGACAGGGCTTTGTTTATTTGTGCTTTAAGAAGAAACCTCCTAAGAGAACCTATACAGAAGGGATATTGGAGGCCCATGAACAGATGACACAGACTAAGACCCAGGAGTCTGGTGAAGGGCGGATTAAAATGGGGAGCCGGGGCCCCCTCCCGTGGTACCTAGAAAGGAAGAGAAAAAAATACTATTGTCTTCATACTAGATCCCAACCAGCCCAGCCACAACCCCAGCATCGCTTACCAAGGGAAAACCCAGGCAGGCCCAGTTCTCTTGAAGAAATTCTCAGGCAGATGTTTTCTATGAACACTGGCCAAGGGCTTCTGAAGGTTTTGCCTACTTTATCCAACACATACATCTAAAGTTTAAGAAAATGTTTATTTACAAGGTTGTGAGTAGAAATATTACAAAACCACTGGCATAAGCATTGCTCCAGGAGTACATGGCAAGTATAGCAAGGAGGATTCAAAGCAACCAAAAAAGCACACGTCTTCCTTACACACCAACATTTTTGCTCGAGAATCTGGGGCTGGGAAGGGCTAAATAATTTAACTACTAAGCAAACATTATATATTTGAGTGTTCTGTAAAATATACATGCAATGTAAAGATGAAATGTGAGATTTGAATTAAAAAAAAAACAAAACAAAGAAAACCTCCCGCTTATCTTGCCAATTCAAGCAACACCACAAACCATCCTCTCCCCCTGCCATATCCACGCTGGTCTGGCCTTTGCTTTTAGGATAGCAGATGATAGGGGCACTGGGACATGCAATGCCCCAAACCAGGTATGATCTTCTGTCCACACTGCCCATGGGAATCTGATTTCTCATCCTGACCAACAGATTTCTAATGCAGTACTTTAAAGTACAGAAATGTTGCTTTTCAGGGGGACATCCTCTTATAAATATCTTCATAAGCTTTAAGATCAGTTTTTAAAAAATATACGTATTTGTAAAGACAGTGTCAGCTGGAATAAGGAGAGCAGAAACAAAGTAAGTGGGTCTTGGTTCTAATATTGGTCTTGGCTCCAACTAACTGCAACAGCTTTTTTGTTTTTATTCCTTGTGAATGAAATTTCTATGTACACACTATATCTAGAAGCAGATACATACATTCTTACACAATTTATTTCCAAAAAAATATAAGAAATTGCTACAACTTATTTATAAATCGAAACACATATTAAAATCAATAGACTCTGGATAATTTATTCCGAGGTGTTCCCAGTACAAACGGTACACACTTATTTTGTAACTGTCTTGTCACTAGCTTCTATACAGTATTCACTCAATCTTCACATGCTTATTATACCAAGCATTGCACTAAAAACTTTACATATGTTCTCTCCTAAGATCACAATAAGCCTGGGACGTTCAGAAGGGTTGTTCTCATTCATGTTTGTATCTCAAGAGCCAATACAGCCTGCTACATGGTAGATGCCAATTGCTATTATAAATATCTCTTGGTGAACTACTGCTTCCAATTCAGAGTTCTTCTAAAATTCAACAACAACACAAAAATGAGTTGATTTGATATGCTGTAGGAAAGCACATAGGAATACAAAATAGCTTAGCCTTTAAGATAAAAACTGGTAAGATTTAGTCCTCATCTTATTCAATCTCCCAGCAGCATCTGACACAATCCATTACTCCTTGAAAAACCTTTATTTATTTGGGTTCCAGCACATATATCTTCCTGTGTTCTTTGACCTTTCTAACTACTCTTCTCATTGTCCTTTCCTGGATCTTCTAGTTTAGAGCAATAAATGACCAACTGCACAAGGCACTTACACTCACACTTCTCTTCTACCTATATGCTCTGAATGACTTCATCCAGGCCTAGGCAGAAAACGCCACCTAAAAAAATGACAATTCATGAATTCATACCTCCACGGTCAACCTTTCCCCTAAATTCTAAATTCCTATAACCAACTGCCTACCTGAAATCTCCACTGGAGTCTAGTAAGCATCTCTAAGTTAACATGTCTACACCAAACTTGACTTTTTTGCTTCCATCTGCTTCTCCCATAGTTTTCCCAATCTTCTACCTGCTCAAGCCAAAACCTTGATGTCTCTCACTCTCTCAAACACTTCCAATTCCTCAGCAAATTCTGTCTGTACTACCTTGAAATATCTGACCACTTCCTACCACCACCACCCTAGTCTAAGCCACTATTATGTCTTACCTGGCCAACACAAGAGCCTCCTATTTGTCTCCCTGTGCAGCTACATTTGTCATCTATCTGTTCCTCATAGAAGAACAGAGTGAGCCGGATAAAATACACAAGCATTCATATCACTCTCACGTTCAATAGCTTTCCATCTCACAGTAAAATTCAAACTCCTTACTGTAACTCATGACACCCTACTTGATCTGACTCCCAGTTTCCCACTAACCAAAGCTCCTGCCATTCTCCCCCTCACTCACTACACTCCAAACACACTGACCTCCTTGCTGCTCCTCAAATATACCAAGCACACTCCAACCTCAGGACCCTTGCACAGGCTATACTCTCTCCCTCCAGATGTTTGCAGAGCTTGCCTCCTTTACTTTATTCAGGGTTTCTGCTCAGTGTTACTTCCCAAGGAGGCATTCCTTAACCAATTTATCTAAAACATAACTCTCCATACTTCTCTATTCTCTAATCCAGTCTTATTTTTCTTCATAATTTACACCACTACTTGATATTATACATAGACACTTTATCTGACTGATTGGTTGCCGCCTTCACTAGAATGTTAGCTTTATAATCATTGCTGTACCTAGAACAATTCCTGGCACAGAATGAGCACTTAATGTACACTTTTGAGTGTTGCTGAATAAAAATAAGTAGAGAAGAGAAATATTTACCAAAGCAATCTATCCATGAAAAATAAAGTAAATGAAAAGCTGTACAACAATCAATTTTGTTAAACCAGATGAGAAGAAGGTGTTAACAGGAGACCAAAAGACATTCATTTAGCCACTTGGCCACCAAGGTCTAGGAGATACATTTATTAAGGAAATCCTTCTAACAAAAGCCCTCTGCCATGTGGCAGAGATATAGGTAAACCTGATGAAATAAACCACAGAAATATACTCATTCACTCATTCCCTCCTATATTCTCACCAAATAAGCTCTGATTAAAAATTTGGGTTCCCACGTGCCCTGAGAGCAGAAGAAAGGCAATATGGAAACTGTAAATACTGTTAAATACTATAAAGTACTGACTGGCCTCCACTGTCTCAGATACCAGCTACTAATCTTATTGAGTCAATCCCAAAGAACTTAATCAATTCTGTGTATAAATATATTCCAGATTTTTAATCAATGTTAAGTGTAGGTATAATCCAGGTTTCCAAAGCTGAAAACCTTTGTGAAGTCTTGTCTAACCCCAGATGGAATGGTCTATCTCTGCCCTGGAACTCAGCCTCACACTCACTCTTACCAACATTTACCACACGGCAATCTAAATACGTGCTTACCGCTCAGTGGGAGCCACAACTGAGCTCATTGGAGGCAAGAAAAAGGTATCATTTAGCATCAAGTTATCAGCATTTACTACACACTAAGGAGTCACTAACATCTGATGAGTGAATGTGATGAGTGAATGAATAAATGAATGAACTCATGGCCCCAATAAGACCCAGCCATCCTCCTTTCTCAACAACCCTATTTTTCACACTCTAGTTTAAACTAGTTATTTTAACATGTGATTTTCACAAAAAGAATCTTCTAATTCCTACTAGAGACATGAGTGAGAAGAAAGACTTGCATGGAGTGTTCCACTTCCCATGCCTAGGACAGTAGTTTAGGCATGACTGAGGGGCTCACCTCTGCAGAGCAAAAGAAATGCTTCCCAATTCTGCAGTACCAAGCCTCCCAAACAGATTTTTTTCCCTAGATAAAAATGGATTTTCAATTTTGTAAGGAAAAGTTATTGTTTGAAATTTCCCTTTAAACCAATGGTCCTCAAAGTGTTCTGTGGACCTTCTGGGAGTCCCTAAGATGCTTTGAGAACATCCATAAAAATTAAAATTTTTTATAATATACTAAGACATCATCTGCCTTTCTCACTGTGCTGGCAGTTACACTGATGGCACAAACGCAATCAAGGCAGTGACAGCAAACTGTACTAGTCACTGTTATTCTCCCCATGGCCACAAACCCACATTAAGTAGAAAAAAGCCAGCTCATTTAAGAATGTCCTTAACAAAACAGTAAGAATTGATTTGTATTATTCTTGACCGTTTTTAGTCTTCTGCATGAGGCAATGGGAAGAACACATGAAACATACCTGCTGTACACCGATTGGCCAAGGAAAGCACTTGGGCAACTATTTGGAGTAATAAGTCAAACAAACTGCCTTTTTTCATGGAATACAATATTTACTTGAAAAAAACTGAAAGACAAACCATAGTTATTCAGACTCAGGTGTGGCAGTAATTTTTTTTGGGGGGGGACATAAAGTAAGTTTGATACTTCAAGGAAAGTAACTGACAGTGTTTGTTAATGATACTAACATATGAGCTTTCCAACAAAAAAAAAAAATCAGAATTTTGAAAATAACTATGAACCTGACAACTTCTCAGTCTTTAAAGACTTTTCTGATAACTTGGTAGTGATATTAACAAATGTGATTTTTAGAAAATATTGTATATAAAATTCAGACAATCAGCATAATTTAACAAATCAACATTTTTGAAACAATGTAAGGTGTTAAAAAATCATGCATAGTTATAAGAACTATTCAAAGCACAAGCTAAAGACAAATGGATTATACTGTAATACTGTATAAAAATTTAATGAATACAGCTTCCGTTCCCATATTCCAACCAACACTTAAGAAACTACCACATGTCAAGTTTTGGTGCAATGTCAAAGAATATCTATAATTACCTGAAAAGGTATTAAAGTACTCAACCTTTTTTACAACGAAATTATCTGTGTGAAGACTGATCATCTTCACATACTTCAACCAAAACAACATATTGGGACAGACTGAATGAAGCAGCAGATACACAATCCAGCTGTGTTCTAGTAAGCCAAACTTTAAACAGTAGCAAAAATATAAAACAATGCCCCTCTTCCAAAATTTTTTGTTGAAAAGTTATCTATTTTCAAAAGATGTTACCTATGCTAACATAATTAGTTTATTACTATTATTTTTAAAGGAATAAATATTGTAAAATTTTTCTGGTTTTAATTTTTGATGTGGTAAATAACAATAGGTAGTTATCATAAACAAAACCCTTTTGGGGTTCTTAATATTTAAGAGCATCAGGATTCTGAAACCAAAATGTTTGAGAGTCCTTACAACTATGTTTTGTTTAAAGTTAACAGATGAGCAGTTTGCATGTATTTGTCTCTTGAATGACCTGGATAAACGCCTTGCCTGCCTCAATAACAAAAAGTATTCTTATACTCATGCCTTGCTTTATTAGAATAGTCCTGGTTATCTAAATGTCAAAAGAGAATAGCTGAAAATACATTCTACTAGAACAAACAATGTCATCTTTGGTATCTATTCTCTAAAGGTGAGTGACTTTGTGCTAATAAGTCTACACAGTAAGTCAACTTGTTCAGACTAATTTCTACTAATTCATTCTAGTAGTAGCCTGCTAGGCTATCCTACTCAGCAGTCTATGGAATAATTACTGAAGATTAGCCACTAAGATGGAGAATGGGTGGTAAAATCTGCTCTAAATTTTTTCAGGCCAAAACTATCTTTGCTGTGCTCTGAAGTAGTCCTTCTCAGTCTCTGATGCACGTTAAGAATCATCTAATGAACTTCCTCAAGATATGGATCATGAGGCCCAAGCTAGTAGCTTAGGCATCTTTGATTAGAAAATATTTGGATGATTCTCATGTGCAGAAGATATTAAGAACCAATACTAGGCTGGGCGCAGTGGCTCACGCCTGTAATCCTAGCATTTTGGGAGACAGAGGCAAGAAGATTGCCTGAGCCGAGGGATTTGAGACCAGCCTGGGCAACTTGGTGAGACCTTGTCTCTACAATAAATCAAAAAATTAGCCAGGTGTGGTGGCAGACACTTGTGGTTCCAGCTAGTTGGAAGGCTGAGGCGGAAGGATTGCCACTGCACTCCAGCCTGGGTGACAGAGTAAGACTTTGACTCAAAAAAAGAAAAATAAGAACGAATACCAAATAGAGTGGAGGACCATTCCACTCTATTGGTCCTCTAACTAGGGTAAGTTAAAAGCCGTGGAGAAACTTGAAGAGTTTCCAAGGTGGGCAGGGATACCTTAAGTTAGGGATCATTTCCAGTTTCGTATCAACTACTGAACCTCTACTAAAATTCATCTGCCTTCTGCTGTGTCTCCTTTTCCATTTTCCTTTCCACAATCACTTCTCTTTACCAACACGCCTTTCACCCATTCGGAATCGTATTACAGTGCATTGCCCTGTAGTATAAAACCTCTGGCTCATCAGCCTCTTAAAGAAGAGTCATTTGACAGCAAAGCAGAGAGTTACGGTAAGAAATATTGAACCACTTGTATGCCTAATTCTGAACTGTACCCTACATCTTTAAAATTTTAAAAATTAAAAAAATATATTGAAGAAGACAGGACCTCATTTCATCCAGGTGATTAATGTCTGTTTAGTGAGATGACTGTCGTTCAAGCACATTTTAATGCAGTTATTCAAACTGAAAAATAAAATCAGAAATTTTTTTTTACATTAAAAAAATTCTTTAGGGGACAAAAGAAGTTTGCAGATTACTTCTCTATCAATTATGACTCTAGAACTGCACTGTCCAATATAGTAGTCACTAGCCAAATGTAGCTGTTAGGTTGGTTAAAATTTAATAAAATGTAAAATTCAGTTCCTCAGCAACACTAGCACTATTCCAAGTGCTTCCTAACCACTAGTAGCTGCAGACTACCACACTGGACACCAAAGAGAACATTTCCATCATTCCAGAAAATTCCATTAGACAGAGTTCCTCTGAAATCTTGACTTAATAAAGGGCTAAATTCTTTCCTAAGGGGAATCCTGGATTTACCTACAGTCATTTTTATGGCTCCAATGCCAGCAGAGCTGGAAAATTTCCACCAAGGTGAGAACAAATGTTAGATACTCAATACAGAATATTCACATTACAACCCCCTTTTCTGGTTTTCAAAGAAATTAGGGCTCTTCTCTCCAGCAATAAGATATAAAATTAGTAGGCTGGAGGCGGTGGCTCAAGCCTGTAATCCCAGCACTTTGGGAGGCCGAGGCAAGAGGATTGCCTGAGCCTGTGGGTTCAAGACCAGCCTGGGCAACATGGTGAGACCACGTCCTTATCATTAAAAAAAAAAAATTGGCCGCGTGTGGTAGCATGCGCCTGTAGTTCCGGCTACTTGGAAGGCTGAGGCGGAAGGATAGCCCAACCCCAGCAGGTCGATGCTGGGGTGGCCATGAGCATGCCCTGCACTCCAGCCTGGGTGATGGAGTGAGACTCCAACTAAAAAAAAAAAAAAAACAGTACTTTAAATTCTTTTGTAAAATTGAGTTGAGATTAATTTTAACATAAAATTAAGCATATTAAAGTGAATGTTTCACTGGCATTTAATATATGGATAATAATTTAGATCTTGATGACCTAAAAGAATCTGTCATATTATTTTCTATCAAGGTCCCATTCATGATCTAATTAATAAACAAAAATCTAGGCGATATTAACTAAGATATGCAACGCACCCTCCTTCAGGCATTTAAAATGTGTATGTTTGTGTGTCTCACTAATTGCCCAGGCTGAAGTACAGCAGCTATTCACAGGCACAATCATGGCATACGACAGCCTCCTCAAACTCCTGGGCTCAAGCAATCCTCCTGCCTCAGGCTCTGGACAGCTGGGCTACTACCACACCCGGCTTTAAATGTTTTATATGAAGCATTTGTGACTAGGACTTCTTTGGGATTAATAGCTTTCCAAAATTTCATTTATACCTGAAAACAAGATGTTCTAGTCCCATTACTTGAAACAGTATGCTATGTTGAACAACTGACTGTTACACAGCAAAGATTTATTCTAAAAACAAGGAAGTGAGCTGTGTCAGCATTATCATGTATGAATGACTAGATGACTATATCCTATTACTACCTAGGCCAAAGATGTGAAATACTCACGGTTTCAGGGTCACTTGGTAAGAGGTGAGAGAGAACAAAAGTAGAAACACAAAGCTGATACTGGCTACACATGCAACAAAAGACTCTCTTTTCTAGTTCGAGTTATGCTCTAACTCTTATTTTCTGGTACTTTAAAGAGTGTGTCTTGGCCGGGCTCGGTGGCTCAGCCTATAATCCCAGCACTTTGAGAGGCCGAGGTGAGTGGATTGCCTGAGCCCGCGGGTTCGAGACCCGCCTGGGCAACTTGGTGAGACCTCATCTCTACAATAAATCAAAAATTAGCCAGGTGTGGTAGCACGTGCCTGTAGTTCCAGCTACTTGGAAGGCTGAGGCGGAAGGATCACTGGAGCCCAGCAGGTCGAGGCTGCGGTGGCCGGGAGCGGCCACTGCACTCCAGTCTAGATGACAGAGTGAGACTCCAACTTAAAAAAAAAAAAAGAAGAGTGTGTCTTGTTTTAGTCATATCTGACTGGTCCTACATGGAAGTCACTAGCCGGAAGTGGCTATTCAAATTAAAATGCATTAAAATTGGATAAAAAATTTCCTCAGTCTCATTAGCCCTATTTCAAGGGTTCAATAGCCATATGTGGCCAGTGGCTACCATACTGGTCAGACAAATATAGAACACTTTCATCATGACAGAAAGTTCACAGATGGCACTAGGTTATACATCTTCTACAAACATTCACTGCTAGCATATATCAAAGCACAAGGCAAACTTTTTAAAAAATAACTTGGGAAACACTAGAAACTTTCTGACAAATTTCAGTACATAGCTATGGATATATAAAAGGTTTTCTTTTCCTAAACCTTAAATTCAATGAAAGTAAACAACAGCCTGGATTGCAACAAGTCTATATAGTTCCAGGATATACAAGAAGCATCAGGCAACCCCCTGGGTCCCTTCCGCCCTAGGAGCTTTTCTGTCCTCTCAATAAATCCTGCTTTCTCAAAAAATAAAAATAAAAAAATAAAGAAGCATCTCATTATATATATATAGTATATAGATTATAGTTCAATAAAATAATATATACAAAAATTGTACATGATATTTGGTAAACATTATATCTGATGGACATTCAACAACAAACAGGTTTTCCATTTGTTTTATTGCAATTTCATTTTTCTTTATCAATATCTTCATTTAAAAAATCCAAAATTTATAAAAATACTGTTTAAAATACTTAAAAACAATGGCATATAAAGTTTGAAGATGATAAGACAAAGGGTCTTTTCCCTTATATTTAAACGGGAGCAAAGTGCTCTTCTTAAATAAAAAACCTGATATCCAGGTTCAATTCTGACACAAGTCTCAAAGCTCTAAACAGTAAACTTTTAAGAGTGCCAATGGTATTATAAATAGTGTTATCCATAAAATGGTTTTTATGGATTAAAAACTGTCTCCAAAAATGCAAACCTCACTTACTTGAAAAACGTGAATCACCTTCTTGGCTACTTTTTAAAAAAAATTAGCTACTAAATTAAACTGCAACTATCATTTTTATTTTCTTTTGTGCCTGTCAAATTTTAAAACACATGAAGTTACTTTTTAAGAAAAAAATAAATCAGGATTTTAAAAAAAACAGTAAAAAATCTTAGGTGATATGGTCGTCACGAATCAACTGAGTACACAACTGAGCCTTCAGTGCCACTGGACAGAATCCCATTCACTAAACAAAGGTGTAATATCATCCCAGGGTTCTGGTGAACACACCACAAAAACACAGGAAGATGGTGGTAACAACAAAGGGGTGAAATGGGTCACTGAATTGAAGGTATTTGTAAGTTTAAATTTATATTTAACAGATTTAGTACTCGTGAACTATGTGTAGATCTATATATCTATAAGATAGACATATAGATCTCATAGATATATAGATCTACATATACATAGTTCAGTGGGAACCCACCAAGTGGGCTCACCTCTTAGATACTAGAAGGAATACGAGCGACCTTACCTAGCAATATGAAACAGAATGTCAATCTAACCTGCTATTTAAAGTTTCTAAAAACTAAGAACCCTTGGTTGAAATTAGAATAAAATTAAACACGATAGAAAGCAGCTGCTATTTTATATACAGTAACCACATTTCTTAGAGTTTCAACTGAAAAGGAATACAGTAGTGTGATAGTAATTTTTGCTCCCTCTCCCATATAGAAACATTCTGAATTTTTGTATGCCTTATGAAGACTCTGATAAATTGATTTAAAGACACTGTCAGATAGTGTCCTGTTTTACAAGATAAGGGAAAATCTTTTTACTTTAAGGTAAAAGAGTAGAAAGTTAAAAAAAAATAAAGCATTCCAAAAGCTCATTTTGACAACACTGTAACAGCAGTTACAACAAAAATATTTTATTTACTGGACACTTATTATATGCCACATACTGTGCTAAAAATTTTATAGCCATTATGTTATTTAATTCTCATAATAATTCTGTGCAATTAGTACAATTATTGTATAAGGAAACTGCGGTTTAGGGACATTAAATGAGTGTTTAAGATGACTTAGGAAAAAAATTGCAAGGGTCACTTTCAAATGGTGTTCTCCATGCCTCTGAAGCCCATGGTTTTCACAACTCTGCCCAGCAACCTGCACCAGCTGAGACAGGCAGAGTCCTGCCACCACTACGTGTGTGACCACTAGACAGAACAGCAGAAGTGTGAGGTGTTAAAAAAATAAATGGTGGGAGAAACATTAAACAAAAGAAAACTAGCATTCACTTCTTCCCATTTACTCATTCTTAGAACTAAATTTATATTTAACATGAGATATTACTCTAGCATCTAACATAGTTCAATGTCAATGTGGGAAGCTTATTAAAATCGATCTTATGACTTGGTTCATTTTTGTTCCACGAATGGCTAGTCTCTGACTTTTTTTTTTGGCCACCAATGACACTCTAGCTTAAAGACCGTATTTATATGTGAATACTGTATTGTTTCCTAACTTTCTTGCAAAAACTAAAGCTAAATCTGTAGGCTTTAAGTTCAGATTTAAGAGCAGATCTATTTGAAATTAGACTCTGAAATATTTCCTTCTTTTTGAGTCAGGTTTTGTATCATTGTTTCCAAGTAAGAGAGACACCATTGTGAATCAGCGGTTGAGTTAGGTAAGACACTGAACACAGCAGCTCCCATGGCAGCTTATCTCAGATGCCTACTCCCTTAACATGTCTTATTGCTTAGATAAACATAATTAAAGTGAAAAGGAAAAACATTCAGAGAAATAGCCTATAAAAATGAACAGAATGTCAATCTAACCTGCTATTTAAAGTTTCTGAAAACTAAGACCCCTTGGTTGAAATTAGAATGAAATTAAACACAGTAGAAAGCAGCTGGTATTTTATATACAGTAACCACATTTCCTAGTGTTTCAACTGAAAAGGCATACCTTAGTGTGATAGTAATTTTTGCTCCCTCTCCCATATAAAAACATCCTGAATTTTTGTATGCCTTATGAAGAATCTGATAAATTGATTTAAATTGATTTAAAAATGGAATGTTTTTCCTTTTCACTTTAAATAATGTTTATCCAAACAACAAGAACACCATTTTCCCTAAGAATCCTGACTTATCTCCCTTAATCCAAGGTAATTTCCATGCACTTCAACCGTCCTTCTTTGCAAGATTAGAATGGTTAAAAAATGAAGTTAGCTTTGTAATGGTCCAATTTAAAGGAAACTCAGCATACTCTATTTATTGTCCCAGATCCACTTCTCCCCACAGTTTCTTCTAGATTGCCTATAAATTTAGAGTTGTAACCACAGAGAATGAAGAGTAATATTAAGATTGTCCAAATTAAGGAAAATTCTCCAAGTTAGTTCCCCACTATCCATTTCTGGCAGGCTTCAAAGTGGTGACAGTTTGGTATCTCATCACAGTAACTAATGTTTAGATATGTTTTTAAAATTAACAGTGAAAACAAATACATCACAATGCAGAAAAATCTCACAATTTTATGATTTTTTTAATCAAAGAGAATGTTCAGAATACATGAGTCCATCACCTAAGAATTAAACTCTAATTTCAAATATTCCTATGTGCAATAAGAATTTTAAGTCTATATACCCCACCTTCGTTAAAGAGTATATTCAGATATATAACTTCCAAAAAAGGTTTTAGAAAAAGGATGATCTGAAGTTCTTTGCCTATTCACTAGCAAGAAAACGTACCCTACAAGCTCCTAGCCCCCTAAACTCAGTAGCTGCTGGCAAGACACCAGAAGATTTGGTGGCCCACCAAACGGGTGAAGATGGGAGTCCTTTGCTAATGCTGCAAACCTGATCAAGGCAGCCTGTGAAGAGTTGGGAAGGGCACAAGTTTAAGTTAGAGCACATGCTGTTTGAGAAAACCTTCCACAAGTTTTCTCAGCATCATTACTTGCACCTCTTCGATATTCTCCAATTCTTTATGCCCATGCCCAAAACAAACAAAATAAAAAAACCCTTGGGATGAATAATTCTTGTTTACCCCTTAAAACAACTGTTTTTGCCTTCATATAGTTAAGGTTGAAGTCTAGAACTTCTCCTAAAGTCTGTGGTACAGAATGATTCAGAATGAAATTAAACAGAGGCAATAGAGGAAAACAGGTCAAATATACTTTAAAGTAGATCAGAAATATTATACTCCTTATTAAGGAAGATCAAAAAAGCATTTTTTCTTCAAATAACCGCCTGGGTGATGATTTTGATCTAATCATTAAAATAAGAGGTATGGAGGCTCCTTGCAGCCTTCCCTGGCCATCACTCTCATTGTCCCAGAAATTGTCCAGGAAAAAAACAAGCAGGATGATGAGTGCTCCTATATCCCTGCTGACTTTTTAAAATGGTGTCAATTTCTTGGCATTTTACCAACTTCCTTTAAATTCTCCACCACTGCCACCCCTAGTGTCACGCCCTAGCCCTAGAAGGCTCGCCTCCATTTTTTACACTAAGTGAAAAACAAAACAAAATCTGACTCTTAATGACACACTGTCGCCTATTAAGGTTTTGCAGGGCAAAAGCACAAGGACAAGTTTGCTATCGACTTTCTTCACTGATAAAAAGAGTTGCATTCACCAGCAAAGGAAAAATGAGGGCCATCTCTCCACGATTACTTAGGGATTACCTACAGATTTACAGCTGCAACCATAGAGAATGAAAAATAACATTAAGACGTCAAGGCTAAGATAAATTCTCCAAGTTAGTTCTAGCAATGCTATTCCACTCATTGTTTCCCTACTCCACTTCCCAATTCTCCTTTCCCAAGCAACTGTTGCTCTGTAGTGCCAGCGACTGCCTTTCCCAAAAGACTGATAAAACGAAGAACAAAAAAACAGCAGAGAAGAAAACAGTGAAAGAAAAAGGGGGTGGGCACACATAATAGTAAAAATGAAGACTTTCTCCCTTACCCTTGGAGAACCAACTTCATAAAGAAACAGATAATTCTATTAGAAACAGAGAAGCAATGAGAGATACTGAGTTTAAGGGAGTGGGGGTGGGGTGCCGATACTAACTACTGAAAGTATCCTAACACCACTTGAAACTAAAATATTGAAAATGGCTATGATCCACCTTTCAGAGAAACACACTACGTTTTCTACAGGACAAATATAATTTAGAAGCCTTCTTTTAAATCTAAATAAATGAAATCTCACTTTAATCATCTATCTCTTCATGACTGATACTGATATCCCTAACACACCCCCAATACCACATCCTCAACCTTACAGTAAAGGTAGGTAACACCTGTCTTGACAGATGACTGTCATAATTAGACTAACAATTTTAAATGTATTAATATATCCACAAATTTATTTATACTATTGACTTGTTTTTTAAAGGATCTGGAAGCAGCCAACAGGGAAAGAGTCTAGTCTGCTGCTCAATGTGCAGCCACCAACCACATGTGACCATTGGACACCTAAGATGATGCTTGTCCAAACTACATAACATACACATCAGGTTTCAAATACTTATGTAAAATATTAGTAGTTTTTTATACTGATTATGTGTTGGAATAATATCTTGGATATGTTGAGCTATTAAATAAATTACTAAAATTAGCTTTACCAGTTTCTTTTTTTAAATGTGGCCACTAAAAAAATTAAAACAACATAAATGGCTTGTATTTGTAGCTCCCATTATATAATTGGACAAGCACTGGTCTAAAACACAGAAAGTACACAAAGAAATGATGACCAGAATATTTTAGCTAAATAACAAAATTCCCTTTCCATCTCAGTGAGGTCTTTGACTCCTCCCTGCCTTCCACCATACCACCTATCTCTGTTCCTAATACAGTGCTTGCCACATAACAGGCACTAGATAAACATTCCTTTAATGTAATTGAATGGAGGCAACTAAGATACCAAGATGAAAATGCAGCATCAAAAGTGGCTTCTTAAACGTTAAGATAATCAACTAGCTACTTGGGGATACCAAGCAAGGCCTAACACCCAGGCTTCAAAAGTAAACAGAAACACTAAATTATGACCTACAATACGTTTGACAGTCACAGAAGACAATGCTCTTTTACGAAATAAAAGCCATCTAGGAGGCAAGGCCATCATGGTCATTCATGCTTTTAGAGGATGGTGTGAAAGCATAGATGTGAGTAGTATTTTTCCTCTGCTTGAACGCTACACTTGGTGTAATTTGGACATCCAGGATAAACCAGCTTGTTCCATGTGGAGGAAAAACGCAGAAAGGTTACTCACTAAGCTGAAGTGTAGACAAATAGAAGAATGACTTCAGAATCTTCATGAAAAGCAATCTATCAACCAAGAAGACAGAAAGCAGTAAAGGCTGGATGGCTAGCATTAACCAAAGGTGTCATGAAGAAATAACCAGTGGGCCACCAGCAACTAGGAAAAGCAGTGGTTTCTTCTGCCTTCTCTCTGGGAGCATGGAGGGCAACCTGCTCCAATGGGGTGGAACCCAGGTGCCTGTTTTCTGAAGAGGTACACTTGAAAAGTCCCCAGTTCAATAAAAGCTGGTGGTGGTTGTTTTTTTTTTTTTTTTTTCGTTTAGAGATATTTTGTTTTCTCATCTTCCTAAGACATCTTTAGGGGTTTGAAAGGTAGTATTAATAGAAAACATCTATTCTCCATTAAAAAGGCATTTTCCTCTGTTTCTGATCACAATTTGTAAACATGATTGCTTAAGATACATGGCCACCTTTTCCCATAAATTTACTTATAGTTGCCAATTGCTCTGGCTATATCTGGAATTCTGAATTTACTGAGTGAACTGAGAAACTTTCGGTAGAGAACTGAAGCTACTTGAGGTTTACCAGGAAAAGGTTTTCCCAGAAAAGCTATTTAATTAAGAAATATTCATAAAATGTTGGGGAAAGATAGAGAATTGAAAAAATTACACCATGGATTCTTCCAGGCCTGTTTCTTTTTTAATCTCATAGGGAGGATATGAGGAGATGGAGAAATTATTACCCATCACCTCACCCTTAGTGGTCCTTTTTTTTAATTATTATTTTTAATTTTTTAATTTTATTTTTTTTTTCCTTTTGTGAAGTTCTTATAAAGTTGTTTTTTTTTCTGTTTATTTATTTTCTTTTAACTTTT
This sequence comes from Tarsius wallacei, assembly GCA_963574415.1. Taxonomy (NCBI): domain Eukaryota; kingdom Metazoa; phylum Chordata; class Mammalia; order Primates; family Tarsiidae; genus Tarsius; species Tarsius wallacei. The sequence continues at coordinate 105 of CAUYQG010147160.1, read as the reverse complement.
GGGTTGATATTATGTGTGTGTTTCCAAGTCTGCAGTTGTGATGTATTCTCTGTTCATTCTGTGTTCTGTTCTCTGGGGATATGTGTGGTCCTTTTTTTTCTTTTT
>CAUYQG010147157.1:54-33985 GCA_963574415.1 Tarsius wallacei | reverse complement strand
GAGTTGGAGTCTCACTCTGTCGCCCAGACTGGAGTGCAGTGGCCGCTCCCAGCCACCGCAGCCTCGACCTGCTGGGCTCCGGCGATCCTTCCGCCTCAGCCTTCCAAGTAGCTGGAACTACAGGTGCGTGCTACCACGCCTGGCTGATTTTTTGATTTATTGTAGAGATGAGGTCTCGCCAAGTTGCCCAGGCGGGTCTCGAACCCTCGGGCTCAGGCAATCCACTCACCTCAGCCTCCCAAGGCGTGGGATTACAGGCTGAGCCACCGAGCCCGGCTCCTAAGCCTTCTTTAAGACTCCACATTGAGCACCAGAAATTGACAAGGGAAAAATCCAAACTCTGCCAAAATATATTTGAAGAGGCTTATTCTGAGCCAAATATAAGTGACCAAGGCCCAAGGCACAGTCCCAAGAAATCCAGAGAACATGTGCCCAAGAGGGTTTAATTAGAGCTTGGTTATATAAATTTTAGGGAAACAGAAGTTATACCAAAAAAGTAAACCAATACACATGAAATTTATATTGGTTTGGCCCAGAAAGTCAGGACATCGCAAAGCAGAAGCTTACAGGTGGATTCAAGGATTTTCTGATCGGCAAATGGTAGAAAGAGTTAAGCTCTATCTAAAAAGTTTGAAATTGTAAAAGAAATACTTGAATTAAGATAAGGAGGTTTTTTTTAACCTCTTGATATGTTGATGAAAGATCTAAGTAGTAGGCTTCAGACACCATAGGTGGTAAATATCTTAAAAGGTGTCTGACTTGGTCTAGGAAAGGAGATTCTACACAGATACAAATTTCCCCAAGAGACAGTTTTGTGGCGTCATTTCAAAATATGTCAAAGAAATATATTTTGGGATAATATATGTTTGATTTTCTTCTTTCCCTGTTACGTGATATTATGCCAGAGTCAGGCTGAAAAGTAAGTCACATTATATAGGGTTAATAAAAAACCCATCTGATATGACTTTATGGTTTGTAGGATATGACTTCCCAGACACTTTAGTTAGGAATTTGGGCAAGAGAAACAATGGTCAAGGTTTAGTCCTCAAGAGTATAAAAGTACTTCGAGTGAACATTTCACTAAACATAAACTATTATTTCAGCTTAACCAAATACCTGGGTCAGTGTGATTTCTCAGTGAATGGTAGTTTAACATCAATCAGAGAAAAACCGCATAGCTAAAAGGGCTGAGGTCTTATTAAATTTTGAGGGAAAAAGTGGAATGAGAAGCCAGGATGGAATAGCTCATATTTATGCAACAGCCTGGTAGATGCAAGATTTTCTTCACCTTTGACAGGTTAGTCCTTAGTGCATCAGTCTGTCATAATTGGGGTATATTGTTAAAATTCTCAAACTCTTCACCTTCTGGCCAGTTTCTCATTCACCAAACATGCCTCAAACAGACACTCCAAGAAACATTCTTATGGGGGAGAGACACAAGTTAGGATTATTTCCTCTTTAAAGTGTCTTCCTTAGTACTAGTTCCTAAGAAACATTTAAATATTATTTGTAGTTGCCTATTTGCCATAGACATCGACTATAAGGAAGCTCATTGTAAAAGTATATCGAAATAAAATTGCTTAAATATACATAAAGAAAACCTCAAAAAACAAAGAGAGATGGGGGAGATCATTGTACCTGGAAAAAGGGAACATATAATTTTAGCTCTCAAGTCATTAAGACCTGAAAGTGTTTGTATATACGGCACTTTGTTCCCTGAAAGTGCCGTATATACAAAGCTACCCCCAAATGCCAAGGAGCAGAGAAACTAAAGAAGGGGACAGACATATCCAGTTTGTCAGTTTTGGAGGATTTTGGAGGGAACTTACAGACAGAAGTGTAGTCTTGGACCGCCGCAAAACAGGAGAAATGTAGTCTTGAGCAACAGCAAGACAGGTGTTTTTCTACATGATTATTCCACAGACTCAAGGCTTATATACCATAGGGAAAGAATAAGAGTGCTCTGTGCAAGATAGTTAAAGGCCAACCTACAGAACAGGCAAGAATTCTCTATGCCTCATGGTCTATAAATTGTGTGATAACATCAAGGTTGCTTTCATTTACAAGCAGGAGTACCTATTCTTACGCTAGGGACAATAAATACATTAGAAATCAGGAAGCATTCACAGGACTGGGCTAATCAACATGGTGGATTAGTATATAAGATGGAGTCACTTTTGTCTCTACCCGTTATCCCTCTAATCAGGCTCTTATAGTCTCACAGACCCACTTCTTCTGTAATGGTCCCTGAGCCACTAGTGTGGAAAAGCACTGCATTCATTTTGATTGTGTGGGTGACATGTTGCATCAATTTATTTTCTACTTGTAACCAGAGGCTACAGTAATGATACAAACAGCCACAGGTGATGATACCTATAATAAGGGTAAGACACAAAATTAATAAAGCTTTTGTCACCATGAACTCCTAGAACTAAACCAAGAAGAAAGCCAGTGGGGAAAGAGAAGGTAAGGTCAGTTATTCTCCATACTATGAGTTGAGAGTGCATAACAAACATGTTGCTTGATGGGCAAAGGTACAGGTATTAACTGTAAAGTGACAGAGGCAGGAAAATACCATGTTAAATAGCCGGCCAGAGTGCCCCTTAGAAGGACTCGCGTTCTAGTCTATTGGTATGTGGAACGCTTTGGCTCAGACTCCAACAGGATCAACAGAGATCACTTTAACTGACCAGAGAATTCCTCATATTCTGGCATAAAAGACTCTGTTCAACCTGAGGGAAGTTGTCAGTCCAACTCCCATTCATGTATCCACTCCCCTGGCTCGAGGTCTTGGGGAGTCCTAAATAACATTTGCCATTGGCCTTTTACCAACTTTGGTAGAAATGCTTCAGGCTAGACCGTTTTTAAAAATATATAACCATGGTGAATGGACCTTCCTCTGCAGTAGTCCTAAGTCATTGGTATGATGTCATCCCTGTATTTGTTTCAACAGTAATAAGGTTTCTAATGGCCCAAGGCAAAACCTTCACTCACCCATGCAAAGTACTGAGTGGCAGAAAGGTTTGCAATTGTGCCTTTAAGATGCCATTTTTCTTTTCAATTAACCCAGCTGTTTGGAGATTATATGGCAAGTGAGATCTCCAACTATGTCCTTTCATGTACTCAGTCTTGGACATCAGGCCTGGTGAAAATGTGTACCTCAGTCACTATCAATATGTGGAGAGTGTCCATACGTGACACCACGTTCAAAACCCTTGATGGTGACTGTTTGGTTTACTTACAACAATCCCGTGGCAGTGTCTACATGTGTTAGTGCATACTTCTGTCCCAAGATTATTGGCAGGCATCCAATGTAGTCTATTTGCCAATCTCTCACAAGGGTGGTTGTCTTAGGTATATGTCCAGGTATATGTGAGATGTGGCAGGGGCTCAAATGGGAGCAAACTAAGCAGTTTGCCACTGTTGCTGCTAAATCTGTATAGCAGAGGGCTAGTCCTGCTCCGTTTGCTATCTGCCAGCCCATTCATGCTCTGGGATGCCCACTATGTTTATGTACCAAATCAGCTAACTTAGAGGATTGTGAGGGAGCCAGTGATTTAATTTTTGCTAGAGTATCAGCCTCCATGTTGCCACTAGGCTGAAACATAGTATACAACTAGGCTCTCAGTGGGTTCTTGCGGTCCTTCCCAAATATCTTTCCACATGGCAGCTCTCCACACGGGTTTCTTAAACACAAACCAATCATCTTGGGTCCATTGGGCAAGCCAAGTTGTAAGACCCTTAATTACTGCCTCTCTGTACAGAGAACTATGGGCCATGACTTGTGGTACAAACCAACCATGGAGCTTGGAGTTCTGCCTATTGACTGCTTTGCGGAATTCTTATCTCAAACCATATGGTATCTGTCTGCTACTGATGTCCATACACAAGGGTTACTTCTGCTCAATCCATCTGAGTACCAAGCGTGTTCTGAAATGGGGGTCATGCTTTCATGTACCATTGAACGCATCTCCAGTGGGGGCTTCACAACAGGGGCAGCACTGGTCTTATAGTATACTGAACCTAAGTGAGCATGCAGTTCATCCCTCAACGGACTCGTGGAGAGGGCACTGCATTGTTGCAGGCATTTTAATATGGAGGCTTGGGCAATAGCTGAGACAGGACTTGCAAACAACCCTTCTATCTAGCCCTTTATAGGAAGACCAGTTCTCACTGTTACCAGCAAAACCGCAGTTATGGGTTCAACTTGCTGCAGGGCCTTGTATATCCTCAGGACCTGTTGTTCAATTAGGGCATAGCAGGTTTCAGCACCCTTTCATAGTTGTGACCAGAATTTGAGGGGAAACTGCTCAACTGCTCAAGTTCAGTTTCCCATGCTGAACTTTACAGAAGGCCCAGCTGGTCTCCTCAGGGCTTATGGCCGCATCTAAAGAAATTGGTTTTCTGGGAAAGGGGAAGCTTAAGCCTTGTGTCTGAGACACTAGTATTTTAGCCTTCTCAAATGCTTTCTCCCTCTTTTTAAATCCCAGCCCAAACAAGATCCTTTCTTTACTAACTAGTATGGACTCAAACATTGAGCTAAATGTGGGATAAAAAGCCCGTCAGTGTTTCAAAAGACCTAGGAAAGTTTGTAACCGTTTGCCTGTTTTAGGCATGGAAAATTGTATTTTGTCAATGACTGTGTCTGAGATAAGGCATGTCTTACCCACCAAGTGACCTCTAGGAACTTTATGACTGGTCCTGGGACTTGTATCTTTTGTGGGTTGATGGACCATCTTCTGGATTAAAGAAGAGCGCACAAGGTGTAGCAGTGATAGGTTTTCAGAGGTTGCTACAATATTATCAATGTAAGGAAACTGTTTAACAGCAGGTTCAGGTGGACATAAAATTAAGTCTCTGGCAATCATTCCATGACAAATAGTGGGGTCATGTTAGAGAACCGTGGGGCAACACTTGGAATGTCTATTGCTGGCCGTTTCAGGTAAAAGCAAACTGGTCCTGTGAGTTGGAGTGTGAGGGAATGCTACAAAAGGTATTAGTCAAATCAAATACAGCATGATCAGTGCCTATGCTTTGTATTATTTGCTCTGTCATTTGAGTTAAGCTGGGTATAGCAGCAAGATCTCGGGAACCACCTTATTTAGTTCCCAGTAATCTACTGTCATACATCAGATGCCATCTGGTTTTCTTATCGGCCAATTAGGACTGTTGAAGGGACTCCGGGCTGGCCTGATAATATTAGCTTTGGCCAGTTTCTGTATGATGACTGTGACTTCTTTTATCCCACCAGGAAGACATTATTGCTTCTCATTAATAATATCCCATAGGGGAGGGAGTCATACATGCTCCCATTTGCTTTCCCTCTAAAAATAGCTTTACCATTCAAACTTGTAGGTGGAATTCCCCCACAGATGTTTATAAAGAGCATCTTAAAAGGACATCCATACTCAAAATGTTTTCTGTAATAGGTTCAGTAAGAAAGACATTATAGTAAGCATGGGAACTCCACACAATATCAATGGGGGAGAGAAGAGTTTGTTTCAGTTGGAATGTTTGCCCTTCATAACCATCTATAACTGCCCATTAACCAGGGTGTCTCTCTGGGCTTCCATGAATTAAAGTGCATCCTGCACCTATGTCAAGTAAAACTAAGGCTTTCTATTTGGTTATTTTTGGACTCTAACAGATTGGGACCTCTTGTAGTCCCTTATTGCTCTTATGTGGAGGCAGCCATGGCCCTACCCCTTGTTTCTGGGCTGATGAGGAGTCCACTTCCGGAACACAGAGATTGGGGTTATTTTACGTGAAGTTTCCTCTGCTACCTCTCCATCTTTGCTGTTTCTGAGGACCACCAGTACAACATTTGGCTACTATTCTATTTTTTTACTTGTCTACTCTACCTGAGATCAGATCATGCCACATTTGATACCTGGTAACCCTAAATAGGCCTTTTAGACCTCCCTTTTTTAGTTTGACGGACTGATTGTTCCTTTTCCTTTAGTAACCAGTAGGACCTTATCTTCTCCCTTTTTTAGTTTCTCCAAAATCAGAAATGGCTTTCCTCACCTCATATTGTTTTGTCCCACAAGGGGGCCCAAGAGGGATATGAAGGGGACATGCCACTCCTAGGGGGCACTTTTTCTAATTTTTCCAGCTTCTCTCCTTGTTAGGGAGATGCCATCCCAACCCATATCCCATAGCTGCACCATCCATGTTGGCGAAGCTTTCCCTTGGTAGCTGTTTACAAGGTTTCTCTGTGTCCAATAATCCTGCCAAAGGCTGCATGAGTTGGGCTTTTGCTTTCTTCTGCATGAGCTGTTTTGTTCTCAAAGGAGTAGGATAATTATTTGAGTTACCATCTAAGTGGCCATCTGACTCACTAGTTGGCTCCTCAGAATGCCAGGTACTTGTATCCCAGCCTGGTTTGGCAAGGACAGCCCACATGTCAGCCAGTGTTCCCAGCCGTACAAAGCAGCAAGCTAAGGTCTCCATCTGCGCCTCCTGAACATCAAGCTTTTTTGCCAAACCAGACCCTAATGCAGACATGGATGTTCTCATTTTTCTTTCTAACTGCAATTCTTCCTCCAGCTTTCCTACACTTGCCTCAACTGCTGCCTGTGCTTTCCTGGCCAACTACACAGAACATAGCAGAGGCAAATTCACTGTTGTCACAACTCAGTGACCTTTCTTATTACAGTAAGACATAGGGCTTTTTATTAACTAGCCATTTAGACTCTCCATCATTTTCAAAGCGTCCCAGTACTCACATGGTAGTCCAGAGGCATCTAGCAAATGCGCAATGCCACCCCACACAGACAAGAAGGGCCACCCCGGGAGTATCCCCCAGATACATACTTTGGTTTCTTGCCTTCTCCTGACCAGATTGCCACTTTTTCCATGAAAGAGACATATAAGGGAGGACACAAAAAACTCAAAATTTATTTATAAAAAATTGTGTATTTATTCTTTCATGTGTAAACTTCAGTCACCTTCAAAGTACTCTCCATTTGATGCAATATACCTATCAAGATGCTTTTTCCACTGCTCAAAACAGTTTTGAACTCATCAATTTTGATGCCTTTTAGTGCTTCTGCCGTTTTTATTTCACCTCTTCTACTTTGGCAAAACATTTCCCTTTAAGGACTTTTTTCATAGAGGAAACAAAATAAAGTTGCTTGGGGTGAGATTGGGTGAATAGGGAGGGTGGAGCATGGGGTCATGCTGTTTTTGGTCAAAAACTGCTGAACATTCAGTGTGGTGTGGACAGATGTGTTGTCATGGTGGAAGAACCAGTCACCTATTTGCCACAACTCGAGATGTTTCTTCCACAAATCATGACACAACCTTCTCAAAACTTCCAGATAAAGACGTTGGTTGACCGTTTGATCTGGCCTGCCTCCCAAAAGATAATTCTTGGTTTTTTTAATACTCTCTTGTATATAAAATAGGACCCCCAAATGTCAAAGGAGCTGAGAAACCAAAGAAGGGGACAGAAAAATCCAGTTTGTCAATTTTGGATAATTTACTGAGGGAATTTACAGACAGAGGCAGAAGTGTAGTCTCAGGTGGCTGCAAGTCAAGTAGGTCCACACTGTTACTCCCCAGACCCAAGGATTATATATCATAAGGAAAGAATATGTGTGCTCTGTGCAAGACAATCAAAGGTAACTCTACAGAATATGCAAAAGTATTCTTGTTTTTTTTTAATTTTTGTAGAGACGGGGACTCACTATTTTGTCCAGGCTGGTCTTGAACCCCAGGTTCCAGCAGTTCTCACACTTCAGCCTCCCAAAGTGTTGGGATTACAGGTATGAGCTGTCATGCCCAGCCCAAGAATATTCTACGTGTTATAGCCTATAATTTGTATGATAACATCAAGGTTGCTTTGATCTAAAAGCAGGAATATATGTTCTTACACCAGGGGCAGTAAATAAAGTAGAAATCAGAAGGCATTCATGGGACTGGGACTAACTAGAAGTCAACATGGTAGACTAGAATCCAAGATGGAATCACTTTTTGCCTCTCCACACTTACTTTTCAAACTCAATTACTGCATTCCATGTTTTCATCACCAGTCTTAGACATTTATAAAAGAGTTATATTGGCCATTTATTCAAATATTCTTTCTCAGTATTTTCAGTTCCCTAAAGAATACTCTTTTAATGTTTACTTTTTCAATCCCTGCTATCAATTTTTAAAATGAACTATTATGCATTTTATGGTTAATATACACACACACACATATACACACACATTATCCTTTTTGGTATGTGTCATTGGAGCTGATCCCCTCTGTTCTAGATCAATATGTCTGGTTACTTTTATGCTTCAATTTTTTCAACTCTTTTCAACCCACTACAGTATATCACATTATCCCCTCCCATCCAACCAAAACAACTGAAACAGCTCTGGTATGGAAGCTCACAGTGTACGTTTTGCCAAGCCCAAGTGACTGTCTTCATCTTGCTTGACTTCAAAGTGGCATTTGACATAGTTGACTACTTAGTCCTTTCCTGTCTTAGCTTCTGAATTCATGCTTTTTTTTCCTTTTCTACCTCACTAACAGCATCTCACTCTCTTATGCTGATATCTTTTTCTCTCCACAGCCCCTAAATATCAGAGTTTCTTATCATTCTGTTTTAGAATCATGGTTCCCCATCTCTTTATAAGAAAACATAAAGGCCTTTAAGACTCTACATGATTTGCACCCCACGCCCTTTCTGAAAAAGTAGACATATTGTTATACTCTCCTGTATATCAATATTCTGAAGTATCTGTCTCTGCTTTCTCTCTTCCCACTTTCTCTTAAACCCACCATAATCATTCTTTCATTCAAACCACACTACTTAACAGCAGTTGTCAAGGTCACAAGTGGCTTCTTAGTTGCCAAATATAAAGCTCAATGCTCATTCTTACCCTTTCCTGACTTTTCTGCAGCATTTGAAGTGCTGATCACTCTCTCCTGATTCACTGGTTCTAGGACACCACTATTTCTTTCTTTTCTTACCTTCCTAGTCTCTCTTGCTCTGTGTCTTTTGTTTATATCTTCCCTATCCTGTGACCGCTAAACGTTTACATGCCCCAGAGATCAGTCTTGGTTTTATTTTTTCTCCATTAATACTCATTTCCTGTGTGATCCTATCTAATTGCATGGCTATAAATATCATACATGCTGATGACTTCCAGATTTTTATCTTCTGCTTGGACTTCTTACCTGAACTACAGATTCATATATCTAACTGCCAACTGTACATATGCACTAACATACTTAGCATATTCAAACTTAGCATATTCATTACCTAATGACTAATATCCTAGCCTCAAACTTGCTCCTGCTACAGTCTTCTCCTTTTAATTAAATGGCTGTGTTTTTCAAAACAACTTTGTTCAGTTGTTCAAGCCAAATGCTTTTGGATCAGCTTTGCCTCTCTTTTTATTCCACACCCACATACCAATAATTTAGTAATTCCTGCAAGTTCTACCATCAATCAATCAATAAAAATCGAATCAAATCCAAACAAATACAGAATCTGGTCACTTCTCACCATACCATCTCCATCACTTCGACGTTGGCGCAAACTATCATGACCTTTTGCTTGGATGACTTTAGGAGCCTTTTAACTATTCCACTGGCTTCTACCCTTGCCTCCCTTCAAACTATTCTCTTCACACAAGGCGATCCTGTTAAAATGTTAAGCCAGGACATGCCACTCCTCCGCTCAAAACCATCCATTGGAACCCACTTAATTCAGAGGACAAGCTAAAGTCTTTATACTAGCTTTTGAAGACCTACACAATCCAGCCCTTTCTTCCTCGGATCTCATCTTCTACCTCTCCTCTTGCTCACTCTCCCCAGGTCACACTCACCTCCTTGACATTTTTTGAACATGAAGGTGTTAGCCATGCTCCTGCCTTAGGGTCTTTTCACTTGCTATATTCTCTGCCTGGAATACTCTTCCCACATATAGCCACATGCCCCACTGCATTTCATTCAGGTCTTTATTCAAATATCATCTTCTCAGAGAGATCTTCTCTGACCACTTTCTATTGAAAACACCCAGTCACTTTCTAACCCCATTATGCTGCTTTATTGTTCTTCATATTATTTTTTACCAGCTGAAATATTGCATGTTTATTAGTTTATTGTCTGTCTCAACCAACTAGAATGTAAGTTCATGAAGATAAATCTTCCACTGTTTTGCTTACTGATCTATCTTCAGTACCTGGAATTCTACCTGGCATACAATAGTAGATGCTCAGTAACTACTAGGCCAATGCAAAAAATGGGCTTTCTTTTCACTCTATAGCAGAGTTCACAGAGTCAAATACTTTCAGTGGTACTTCAAAAACAACCATTAATTTTTCTCAGTAAATAATTCTAGGATTTGTTGAACCAGGCACTGGGGCTACAATGATGATAAATAAGATGTTTTTTGCAGTTATGGAGTCTAATTAGTTTTACATTTCCTTCTTCCCAGTTTTCTACTCCTGCCACCACTCGCATTGAAATGTATTCCTTAGGGATTGGCAGCAGTGAGAAACTGCCAGGGTGGGGGCTGAGGGGTGGGATTGGCAGTTGAAGAAAACTGCCAGGGGAGGCAGGGGCACACCTCATCAGCAAGGGTACTTGCATAATGAACATTTGTATACCTAACCCTGAATAGTACCCCGCATCTTTAATACAAAAATAAAGAAAAGAAAAAAAAAAGAGATGTATTTCTTCTTCTGTTTTATGTGTCTTAATACAATGCTATTAATCATTAGTCAACCAAGCTAAACTCTGAGGGGTTATTTTGCTTCTTCTTTTCCCCTATGCCCCCAAATCCAATCACTTACCACATCCACTCAATTTTCCCAAATAGTGTCTCTAAGATGTATCATTTCCATTTCATTTCTGCTGTCAAACAATTCTGCTTTTTCCAGTCTCACCACCATTATCTCCTTAGGCTCTCATCATCTTTCACTTGAAAACGAATTCAATAAATTGTTCTGCCTTCTCTCTTGCTCCCTTCCCCTCCAATCTATTTTCTACACTGCAACCAGTGGTCTTTCTCAATTGCAAATATGGCCAAATGGCTTCTCTGCTTATAGTCCTTTGATGGCTCTCCATCGCTCACAGGACAAAATTCAGATATCTTAAGAAAGCCTTTAAGACCTTAAATGACCAAGCCCCTACTTACTTTTCTAGCATTATGGTCTTTTATTCTTTTCTTTTTTGAGTTGGAGTCTCAGTCCATCATCCAGGCTTGAGTGCAGTGGCATGCTCATGGCCACCCTCGTGTCCATCTGCTGGGCTCCAGTGATTCTTCCGCCTCAGCCTTCCAAGTAGTTGGAACTTCAGGCACACTCTACCATGCTCGGCTAATATTTTGATTTACTGCAGAGACGAAGTCTCACCATGCTACCCAGGCTGGTCTTGAACCTACGGGCTCAGACAATCCTCTCGCCTTGGCCCTCAAAAGTGTTGGGATTACAGGCTTGAGCCAGGCTGTGCCTGGCCATTCTTTTATTCTTTTTAGTTCTACATGTGACCTTCTTCCAGAACCTTTCCAGATTTCCCTGTGCTCCTGCCAATACTCCATTTAGACCACCAGGATAATTTGATCACACGGCATTAGAGTGAGTAGTGTGTCCAGGAGACTGGTGGTCTTTTCTACTGGAGTGTCAGCTCTAGATATCCACTATATAATTTCAAATATCTCCCCTGCTAGAATTGCTCTCTTCTTTCCCTGAACTCACTCTGTGTTTCCTTGGATACCTTTTATTACAGTTAGCTCTGCACTGCTGTCACCACTACAGGCTGAGGGCTCCTAGAGGGCAGGACTGTCTCCTGCTGTAGTCAGCTCTCCAGTCTATGCACCACTGGTCCTGGTGGTTTGCTCAGAGTAATAGGCCTTCAATCATGGATGAATACTACTTATAAACATTTGTGCTTATGTTGCATTTCTATCTTTTCCCTTTGATGACACAGCCTCATCATTTACAAGATGCTGTTACAGTAATGCATGTATATTCACTTGTTTGCTAAACAATTGTCTGGTACTCCTTGCTTTTCTAAATTTAGTACCAAAATCATTAAAAAATCATTTAGTAAGTTTCTCACAAAAAGCCAAACAAGCAAACAAACACACACATAAGCTGTCTTTGATTATTTCTATGTTACTCCCACACATCTCTTCAAATAATATGTATATATTTTTGTGCTGATTTTACTAAAGCAATTTCAGTGGAAAGCATATGAATAAATATCCTCAAATCTCAAAATACCAATTCAGAGTGTCATTTTTGTTAATTTTTTCTTTGATCATTTTTTACCTAAATGCTTGAAAACAGTTATTTTGTTTCTCTTAACTAAAGTCAACTGCTGAGTGAAGTCAATCAATAATGAAATCAGTTATAAAAGATGAGTTTTGATAAAGAGAAAAAATGGTGAATTTGGGAACAAACAAATATTGACTTGATAAAAACACAATAAATCAAATCCCTCCTGGTTCCATGACATGCACCAGTTCTGAAGATCATTCTAGCAATTCTTAAATACAAGTTATGATTCTAGTTTACTATTTCAATCTGGCTCTGTTTATAACTCACAAGTGTCTTGGGTAAGTCTCATGAGCAATAGAATCTGACAATGAGCTGGAGCAGAAATACTGGATATGGGTGATTATAACAAAATACAAAATGACCTTTCAAATTATATCAAGTGACAAGGTTATTTTTGACACATTAAAATGATCTGATCTCTTCAATATTTAATTTATTACAAATGAGGGACTACAATTGCTTTGAATTAAGTAACCTATATTTATCATAAGGTCTGGCACATTTCTACTCCCATTTTAAAAAGAATATCTGAAAGAAAAAATGTAGAAAATTAGATGCATGAAAATACATTGTCTGATCAAGACCCATGTGTACTACCATCTGTCAAAAGAACTCTTAAAATATTTAATGAGCTAAATTAAGCTATAAAGATATGCTATATCTTTTTAATAGAGATTTATCTGTTTGTTGACCCTTTGTCCTCACTCTAGTAGAGCATAAACCAAAAAAAAAAAAAAAAAAAGCAGGCAAGAGAACAACAGAATACAATGGAAGAAAGAACACTACTCTACTCCAGGGGGCAAGAAACCCAGCTTGACCAAATTGGCTGCTTGACTTTGAGCAAGTCACTCTTCCCTTATACATTTTCATTTTTCCGTCTGTAAAGTGACAATGTTGAACCTGACCAGCGGTTTCTAATTGACTGGTAACTCATGCCTATTCCATATCCATAAAATTCAATTTAGTTCTGTCCAAATCAGTTCAATACAACAATCTTGAGGGACAGCTACAGGAGCATGTTATAATATTGCAATATATAATATAGCATAAACACAATGAAAGACTTTAAAAGCAGGTAGGCAAGAATGTGACTCTGAGCTCTCAACTTATTAGCTATATGACCCTAAAGAAGCCAATTCACCTTACTGGACCTTTGCTTTTTAATCTGTAAAACAGGGATGATAATACTACGCATCTTTCATGATTGTTGTTAACATCAAATGAGGTGATGAGCATTATTCCATTTTCTGTATTGCATAATGTTGAGAATTCAAAGATGAATCTAGCACTGTGCCTACTCACCTTTAAAGTTATTATAGTGCTTATAGGCTGGGGCAAAATAACCAGCAGGTAATCAATGAATTGAGATGCAATGCATTATGTAAAAAAATAAATAAATAAAACAAAAAAGCTAGAAGGGACTTACACAAGTGATTTGGTAATCACAAAGAACAAGAGAATAATTTTAAGTTGGAGAATTAGAGAAAAATACATTTATTTCTTCATTGATAATTTACTGAGCACCTATTTTGTGCTCAGTGGGGGTCAAGACTTGATAAGAAGAAATGCTTGCTTTCCAGGTGTTCACAAATTCCATGAAGTGATTCCTAAACATTTTTGATTCATAGATTCCCTTTAAGAAGCTGATAAAAATAAAGGACTCTATCCCCCAAAATATGGGCACATAATTGTGCATTTAAGTTTGGAGAGTTCAAAAGCCCTGTGGAAGTTTATTCTCACATGCTTCAACTCCTTGGATACCAGATTCAAAACTCCTAATTTAATTAGAGGCTTTATAAGAGAGCTAGCATTTGAGTTGAGTCCTGAAGAATTATTATAATTTCAGATGGTACCAAAGAACAGTCTTCTTGGACTTTGAGTCCATTTTCCAGTCCCCTGGCTCATAGTTACCACTTGATTTTGTACATTTGTTGACTCAAGACAAAGTGCTTAGTTTTTTTTTCTTGACATTACCTGTGTGCTCCTTGACTACTGGCTGCCTGCCTGGCTTCTCAATCCAGCTCTGCAATGAACTCAGGCTTCTGTGCTATCCTAGTCTGCTGCCCTCCATCTACGCATCCATGTCCTCATATCTAGTCCCTAGTTTTTATTACTGGCAGTGTCTTTGTCCTCCCTTTCTAACTTCCATGTTGTCTCTGTGATTCAGTGCCAACAGAAGGCCCAGTGGTACAAGAGGACATGCAGGGAAGAGGTATGTGTGAGTAGAAGGGCTCTCACAGATCCAATTCCTATTCTAAAAAAGGCAGCCTGGTTATCAGTTTCACTTTTGTACTACCCCAGCTGTTGTTCTTTGATTTAATCTCTTGCATCTGTATGTGACCTAGTGGTTCACAGAGTACACTAACTGGCTCCCAAATCTCCATGAGTTAAACCAGTAAACATCTGTTTCCTGCTCCTACTTCAGTCCAATCATGGTAGGCAGAGAAGAAGCTCAGCTCTAAGCAGTCATTTGGGTCCAAGGCTGACCACATTCCACACGTAGCTCCCAAGATTGTCCTGGGAATTGACCTCTAGATGGCAAACAGGGAAGAAATAATCAGTAGTATGGGAGTCTGGAAGTAACACACATCACCGTCCACTGGGCAGAATACAACTACATGGCCACACTAACTGCATTGGGAAGGCTAAGAAAGGCAGTCTAGCTGTGTACTTGGGGGAAAGTGAAAAGAGGTTAGCGAACACATAATATCACCTCTGCCACACATGACCACTGTCTCATTTGATCCTCCTGAGAACTCCTTTTTCTGAGTCAGGTCTCACTCTGTCACCCAGGCTGGAGTGCAGTGGCACAATCACGGCTCACTGCAGCCTTGACCTCCTGGGCTCAGGTGATCTTTCCACCTCAGCCTCCCAAGTAGCTGGGGACTACAGGTGCCTGGTTAATTGTGTGTGTGTGTGTGTGTGTGTGTGTGTGTGTGTGTGTGTAGAAAAGGTATTGCTACACTGCCTAGGCTGGTCTTGAACTCTTGGCCTAAAGTGATCCTTGCCTCACTCTCCCAAGGTGCTGGTATACAGACATGAGCCACCACACCTGGCCCATAGAGTGTTATTTAAATAGTCAACATGTTTTCTTTTCCTACTTCAAGGTGGTTGTAGACATTAATTATATTATTTTCACTTTTAGGCTTAAAATATCCTTCTAGTAACTATAATGTAGTGGGAATTATTTAAATTCTTCAGAAGAATCGCACATAAAGAAATACTGAATGATGAAATGGTACTTATGACCTATGGTAGTGACAATCACTGACAAGTTCCCTTGAATGATCTTATTTTCTGCCTTAGTAGAGATAGCAGAGGGGCTTACCTGTGAGCAGCTGAGAGGAGCAATTACTGGATCTGCCACAAGAGGGCAGGTTGTTTTTGTTGTTCTGTTCTGTTTCTTTTCGTCTTTGTGCACAAATGTGTATGTGAGGGTTCAATCTGGATTCCCACTCACCTTTTGTTCTTTTCTCTTTTTTTTCTTTCTTCTTTCATTTTTTTGTTTCCTGTTATGTGTGTACATGAATGATTGAGTGTTCATCTTTCAGTTTTTTCTTTTGTTTATACTTCTCCTTTTTTTAGTTTAATGTGTGTGTGAATGTATGTGTGGGGGTTCGATTTGAACTTTTTTTTTTCTTTTTTCCATTTTGTGTTGGGCATGTGTGTGTTGGTACAATTGGGGCAACACTGGAGATGAGGAGGACCTTCTCTTCACCTCTTCTGAAGAGAGTGGATGATTGGGCATTCTGACTTTCAGAAGGCTGAGACCAGAGTTCATTTTATTTGCAGCATAAAAACTAAAAAACCCAGATTTTCAACTGGGCTGGTCTCTTACAAAGAGACCTTCATGTTTTTACCCAGGCTCTAGTTGGTTTTGAAGGGACTTGCGGAAGGCCTTTGTTGTTTCAGAGACAAACAGCATTTGAGGCTATGAAGTCTGCATATCCTGTTCCACTCTTACAACTTTACAGTTGAATACAAGCATGGATATTTCAGTAAGTTTTATAGCTGAGTTCCATTGAGTTCTAGTTTATTTTTCATCTTGCATGAAGTTGGAGAGAGTACTATCTAGGAACTGTACTATAGTATAATGTAATAATCAAGAGCAAGTGTTTTAAAGTTAGACAGGCTTGAGTTCAAATCATGGTTTTGTCACAAACAAGGTAACTTTGAGCAATTGACTAGAACTTTCTGGGCCTCAGTTTCTCCATGTATATGCAGGCAATGATGGATAGAATCTTAATATCTTTCTCATAAAGTTATTGCTAAGATTTTTAAAAATCTATCTTGTCTATTAAGAGATCTATCTATTCACACATGTAACACACACACACACACACACACACACACACACACAGTGCTTAACATAGTACTTGGCTATCAGAAACACTTAAAATGACCTAAGATCAAATGTGTGGAGTGAGACAAGAAGAGGGTCTAGTATAATAACCAAAATACCAAGCTTTACTCTGAATCTGAGCCTGTCAGTCACTAGCTCTGGGATCTACAGTGGAAACAATGAACTCTGAGCCTCTTTTCCCCATCTGTAAATGGGGCTAAGAACAGTGTCAATTGTATAGGAAGAGAAAGTTTGTGGAAAAGAGACAATCCTGCACATCCCCGCTGCAGGGGATCCCCCTGACCATACAAGAGTGGGAGGGGAGGGATGAAGCCCCACCCACCTCCACTACTATCTCCTCCTCCTTCTCCAAGGCAGAACACTGGGGAGATTGTGAATGAGGCCACAGCTCTGCTGGAGACAGCAGAGGGGCTTACCTGTGAGCAGCTGAGAGGAACAATTACTGGACCTGCCACAAGAAGGCAGGTGGTTTTTTATTGTTTGGTTTTGTTTGCTTGTTTGTTTCTTTAATTTTTTTTCTTTTTCCTTTTTGTGCAAATGTATGTGAGGGTTCAATCTGGATTCCTACTCACCTTTTTTTTCTTTCTTTCTTCTTTCATTTTTTGTTTTCTGTGTATGTGTGTACACGAATGATTGAGTGTTCATCTTTCAGTTTTTTCTTTTGTTTTGTTTATACTTCTCCTTTTTTTAGTTTAAAGTGTGTGTGAATGTATGTGTGAAGGTTTGATTTGAACTGCTTTTTTTTCTCTTTTCTTTTTTCCATTTTGTGTCGTGTGTGTATGTGTGTTCAGTTTTCTATTTTTTCTTTTTTTGTTTGTTTTACTTTGTTTTTTTCCAGTTTGTTTTGGTTTTATTGTGTGTGTGTGTGTGTGTGTGTGTGTTTAATTGTTTTTTGCATTGGATTCTGCTTTTATATTTCTGTGTTTTTAAGTTTTTGTCTGTCTTCTTTCATTCTAGTTTTCTTTGTTCTTTTCATTACTGTTACTGTGTCTTGACTCAGGGGGTACACACACGTACCCATTGCATCATCATGTATAATGGTGGAGGGGAGTGGGTCTCAGGGGACTCATATCACAATAATGGTGATTTGCAAGTAGTTTCTGAATCCTATCTCACCATCCTCTACCTTATTCAACTCTCAAAACTATAAGAGACAACAAAGCTTCCTTCCCACAGTCCTGTTTCAAAATAGAACAAATTCAGAGCCCTGATAAGGGAAGAATAGAGGAGCAAACATCAGAAGTGACTGCCTCTCCCACTGCCACTGAATAACAGAACTAAAGAGGAAAAACAAGAGATCTGTTGCAAATGAGTAATAATCAACAGAAGAGCACAGGCAATTCCCAATGTAACAAAGAGAAAATGCCTGAAAAATCAGACCTCAGAACCCAAAACAATGGAAATCACCAATGACTGACTCCAGAATACAACAGGGATTAGGGAATGGATAGAAAGAGTGACTAAGACTCAAGAAAGACAAAATGCAACACTGAAAGAACTTGTAACAAGATTCTGGCCATAAAAAATTCATCCAGGAAATAAAATAACAAGATGACAAGCATGGAAAGTAGAATTAATCAAGCAGGAGAAAGAATCACAGAACTTGAAGACCAAAACATGGAATTAACCTAATCCATAAAAAACATAGAAAGAAAACTCAGAAGAAAAGAACACAGCCTCCAAGAGATGTGTGATTATACCAAGAGGCCAAAACTATGCCTGACAAGTATCCCAGAAGAAGAAAAAGAAACGGAGAATACTTGGAACAAGTATTCTAGGAGGTTATCCAAGAAGAGTTTTCCAATTTCACCAGAGATATGATCATCCAAACACAAGAGACACAGAGAAACCCCATAGGACATCATATGAGAAAACCAACCCCTAGACACATAGTAATTCACCTACAAAAACTAGGTACAAAAGAAAAATTCTAAAGGCAGCAAGAGAGAAAGGTCAGAATACCTACTGAGGAAAACCAATTAGAATAGCAGCAGATCTATTGGCAGAAACACTACAAGATAAAAGGAATTGGAGTCCAATATTCAAAGTCCTCAAATACAAACAATTTCAACCTAGAATTTCCTACCAAGTCAAACCCAGCTTCATCAGTGATGGAGAATTAAAATCCTTCCCAGACATCCAATCCCTAAGAGATTATGCAGCTTCCAGACCAGCTCTACAGGAGACACTTACAAAGGTATTAGGCACAGAAGAAAGAACAAAAACAATGACCATGCACTTCGCAAGAGAACAAGCGAACACAGAATCAACAGAAAATATATCGCAACAGCAAACTTGAAAAAACACACATACATCAAACCCCAAAGCCAAAAGAAAACAAGCAAACAAAGAAAAAACTTAATAAGAACTCCGTGACAGGGATAAACTATCACATTTCAATAATCAGCCTGAATGTGAATGGACTAAATGCACCACTGAAAAGACACAGAAGGGCAAACTGGATAAAAAGCCATGGCCCAATCATTTTCTGCATCCAGGAAACTCATCTCACAACAAGGGATGCACACAGACTCATACTTAGAGGTTGGAAAACAAATTTCCAGGTGAATGGATCACAAAAGAAGGCAGGAGTTGTGATCTTAATATCAGACAAAACAACTTTTAAGCTATAACAAATATAAAAAGAAATGAAAGAACATTACATAATGATAAAAAGTTCAATCCATCAACAAGAAATATGTGTCCTATACATATATGCAGCCAACATAGGAGCACCAGCATTTATAAAGCAACTACTAAGTAAACTAAAAAAAGATATTGACACTAACAGTATTATAGCTGGGGACTTAAATTCCTCACTAACAATGCTAGGTAGATCATCCAAGGCAAAAAATCAGCAAAGAGATGTAGAACCTCAACTTGACACTTGACCAGAGTTAATAGATATCTACAGAACACTCCACCCAACAGCCACATAATATACATTCTACTCATCACCACATTGAATGTACTCCAAATTGATCACATCCTAGGCCATAAATCAAGCATAAACAAATTTCATAAGTTTGAAATACCATGCACCTTCTCAGACCACAATGGAATAAAAACAAATATCAACAACAACAAAATTCTCCCCAAACCCACAAAGACATGGACACTAACAGCATGATGCTGAATGACTACTGGGTCGACACAGAAATCAAAACAGAGATTAAAAGATTCTTGGAAAGAAATGAAAATGAAGAAACATCTTACCAAAACCTCTGGGATGCCATGAAATCAGTTCTAAGAGGGGAATTTATTTATCTCTACAAACACATATCAAGAAAATGGAAAGATCATAAGTTAACAGCCTAACAGATCACCTAAGGGAGCTGGAAAGACAAGACCAAAACTCCAACTTTAGCAGAAGAATTCAGATCACCAAAGTAAAAGCCCAAATAAGGGACATAGAAGACAGAAATTTCATAGAAAAAAAGTCAACAAAACAAAAAGCTAGTTCTTTCATAGAATACACAAGATTGATGGACCCCTAGCTAGACTGGCCAAGTAAAAGAGAGAAAAGGCCCAAATAAACACAATCAGAAGTGTAAAAGACCAAATCTCAACTGACCCTGAAGAAATACAAAAGATTATCAGAGACTACTATGCACACCTGTATGGAAATAAACTTGATAACCTAAATAAGATGGAGAACTTTCTGACATCACACAACCTCCCAAGGTTGAAACAAGAACATCGAGACACCTAAGAGACCAAAAACAACCCAGAAAATTGACTCTGTCATGAGAAAAAAAAGCCCTGGACCAGCAGAATTCTACAAAACAAACAAGGAGGTGCTGATATGCGGGAGTCCAGCTCCAGCCAGGTCCGGGGTACCCCGAAGGTGGGAACGGCATCGGCGTTGCAAGAAAACACTTTGGACACCTGACTCTGTTGTGAGCAGGATAGATGCCGTTTATTGCCAATTAACAGTGAGCTTATATCCCTCTTTACAAGGAAATAATTTCTGCAAGCCATCATTACAAAGCAAGTCAAAATCATCATTACAAATCAAATCACTTACAACAAATTGCATGGATTCTTGTGATGTTAAAACAATACTTAAGGGAAAGTTTAAGTATTTTTCTCCATGCTTGGATAATGTTCTAAGGGTGGAAACTATCTCCGCCCCAAGACAACACCATTCCAAACCACACAATGATGTTATCTTGAAGTAAAAACAGTCCCTACAACCCATTAACATAAAACCTCAAAATTATAAACTTAAAAACTTTTATATAAAATCATATAACTTCTCATTAAACAACTCTACTTAAAACAAAACTTGTATCCTAAATTGACTAATACATATTACAAATTTCTTAACAATTCTAACACCTTACTGATTTACTATTCTAACTTCTTACTTAAACCAATCTGGGGAAACAAGTTTTTCCACAATGAGTCTCTGGGGGCCAGAACAGCAGTTTCTGGCCCAAGGCTTTAAAGTGGTCCATGCGTATTGTACTTCCATCTGCGTGAAAGAATGTCCACCTGGAGACCCTCCCAAAGCACCTCATGCAGATGTGCATTCTTTCATGGACAAGGAGTTTCTTCTTTAAGGCCCTCTGGTCTTTCAAGCCCCTCAGTAGTTTCTCCTTGTTCGGGTTTCTCCATTGTTTCTTCTTATCTGGAACATCTTATTCCTAAGGAGAATAGCTCAGAAGAAACTTTTAGTGATGCTATCCAAGCCTCAAAGTAGTTTAGGTTGTTAGATAAAACCTGTTTCACTTACTTAAATTCTACATCTAAACCCTTCAACTTCTTATATACTAAAACTTTAATGTATATCTCAAACCCCTAAAAACAAACTTCGAAATCACCTATATATACCTTAATATAAACATTCATTACACTTAAATCTCATGCCTACGATTATAAACTTATACCTATAAAACCTTATATCCAAACACCATAGCTACAACTACAAATAATAAATAAAAATATTCTTTGCTTAAACAAAATCTGAAACCTCTTTTTACCTGGTATGAGTCACAAATCCTAACCCTAAAAACAAGACCTGTAACCCACGACCAAGCGAAAGAAAGCCCCTTTTGACGTGCCTCAGAGCTTAACCATCACATGGGCAAAAAGGGAAAGGTCAAACAATGTAGTGGGAAGTGGAAAATGGAAAATGAGTTTCTAGTAGCTGAAAATACTTTGCATAAACATGCTGTTTTCTTCTTTCATGACTGCACAGAATTCTTCGGCAGTATCAACAGTAAAGGCAGAAGACAGAAGGGCCTCAGCTTCCTGGACTTACCCTGTGACCCAGGGTCTTTGGCCCACCAGGACCCTGTCAATCAGGTGGGCCTCCAAGACAGTGATACCAATCCTACTGAAAGTATTCCAGGAAATTGAGGAAGATGGAATTCTCCCCAAATCATTTTACTAAGCTAACATCACATTGACACCCAAATCAGGTAAAGATCCAACAAAAAAAAGAGAACTACAGGCCAATATCCCTAATTAACATAGATGCAAAAATTCTCAACAAGATTCTAGCAAATTGGATCCAACAACACATCTCAAAAATCATCCACCATGACGAAATAGGCTTCATCCCCAGGATGCAGGGCTGGTTCAACATCCGCAAGACCATAAATGTAATTAAATAATCAACAGATGTAAAAACAAGAACCACATGATTATATCATTAGATGCAGAAAAAGCCTTTGATGAAATCCAGCATCCCTTCTTGATAAGAATCCTTGAACACCTAGGCATAGAAAGAACATACCTCAAAATAGTAAGTGCCCTCTATGATAAACCCAGAGTCTGTAATTGCTAAATGGACAGAAACTAGAAGCATTTCCCCTGAAAAACAGAACAAAACAAAGCTGCCCAATCTTACCCCTCCTTTTCAACATTGTGTTGGAAGTCCTAACAGTAGCAATTAAACAAGAGAAGGGAATCAGGGGTATTCACATAGGAAAAGAAGAAGTTAAGTTATCCCTCTTTGCTGATGATAATATGATCCTATACCTCGAAAATTCAAGAGAATCTGTCAAAAACCTGCTTGCACTGATAGAGGACTTTGGCAAAGTCTTGGGGTACAAAATAATGCGCAAAAGACAGTCGCATTCTTATACACCAACAACAAATAGGCAGAGAACCAAATAAAAAGCACAATCCCATTCACGATAACCACAAAAAGAAAAAAAAAAGAAAGGAAAAGAAATATCTTGGCATCTTCCTAAACAGAGAAGTGGAAGACCTTTACAATGAAAACTACAAAACACTGCTCAGAGAAATCTGAGAAGACACAAACAAATGGAAAAATATTGCATGCTCATGGATAGGAAGAACCAGCATTGTTAATATGTCCATCCTACCAAAGGCAATCTATAGATTCCATGCAATACCCATTAAATTACCAACATCATTCTTCTCAGACCTGGAAATGACAATACAGAAATTCATATGGAAGACACAAACAACCACGAATAGCCAAAATAATCCTTAGCAAAAGAAACAAAGTGGGAGGTATCACACTTCCAGACTTTAAACTTTACTATAAGGCTACAATAACCAAAATAGTCTCGTACAAGAACAGGCATATGGATCAATAGAACAGGATAGAGATTCTGGAAGCAAAACTTCAATTCCTCAACCAACTTGCCTTTGACAAAGCCTCCACCAGCAACCACTGAGGAGAGGAAAACCTATTCAGTAAATGGTGCTGGGAAAACTGGTTGACCACATGCAGAAGTTTGAAACAGGACCCCCTACCTGTCACCATATACAAAAGTCAAATCTAAATGAATCAAAGCCCTAAATGTAAAACATCAAACTATGATAATCTTAGAAAATGCAGTAGATACCCTTACAGAAATCGGGGGAAACAACCAATTCCTGAACAAAACCCTAGGTGTCCTTACCATAAGAGATAAGATAGACAAATGAGACCTCATTAAACTGGAAAGCTTCTGTAAAGCAAAAGAAACTATTAAGAGAGCAGGGAGACAGTCCACTGAATGGGAAAAAAAATATTTGTCAACTATATATCTGACAAAGGCCTAACATACAGGATCTACAAGGAACTCAAATGTGCTGAAAGGAGAAAAATAAACAGCCCCATTAAAAAGTGGGCAAAAGACATTAATAGACACTTCTGAAAAGAAGATATACAGGCAGCCAACAGGCACATAAAAAAGTGCTCAGCTTCACTAATCATCAGAGAAATGCAAATTAAAACCACATTTAGATACCACCTAACTCCAGTAAGAATGGCCATCATCAATAAAACAAACAACAGATACTGGCGAGGATGTGGAAAAAAGAGAATGCTTCTACACTGCTGGTGGGAATGCAAACTAGTTCACTCTCTATGGAAAAAAACAATGTGCTGATTTCTAAAAGAACTAGAAATGGACCTTCCATATGACCCAGCAGTCCCCCTGCTGGAAATATACCGAGAGGAGCTCAAATCATTCTACAAAAAAGATACCTGCACACACATGTTTTTTGCAGCACTATTCACAATAGCAAAAGCATGGAATCAACCATACTGCCCATTGAAATTGGACTGGATTTAAAAAATGTAATACACAATGGAATATTATGCAGCCATAAAGAAGGACAAACATATGGACTTCACAGCAACTTGGATCATAGTGATCTATCACAGAAACAAAGAACAGAGTACAACATGTTCTCACTCATAAGTGGACACTGAACATTTTCCATAGTACTATAAGAAAGGGATTGGCAACAGCAGGATGCTGCCAGGGTGGGAGTAGTTGGGAATACAACATCAATAAGGATACCTGATCTCAAACCAGGCAAAGTGGGGACAAAAGGGAAGCCCAAACTTTACCTGTACGATGTCCACTTGTATACCTAATCCTGAATTGTACCTCACATCTTAATATATATATGTGTGTATTGTATATATGTGTATATATAAAGAACATTGCCCTTCCACTTGTCAATGTGTTTACTTCTGTCCATCTCCCAAAGACATGTCTGTAAATTTCCTTTGACATGACTGAGCCCTAAAGATGGGATTCACCTTCTCTTTCCTGTTTTATTAAGCACAGGGACATATTCTTCCTTCTCTTAGATGATGAATATCTGTTAGTTTCTTCAGAATTTTTCTTTCTTTCCTTTTTTTTTTTTTTTGGCGCCCAGCTGCCATCGGATCTACTTCATCATCCCCCATTTGCTGAAAAAACATCAGTGAACATATTCCATGAAAAACATAATACAACCATGCAAAATCAAATACCAAATTTTTGTGAATAATTTATCAAAAGAAGTTCAAAATTTGTGCTCTGAAAATTACACATTATAGTATACATTTAATTATTGGAACAATTAAAGTAGACAGTATGACTCTCTGTGTTTATGAGTTGGAAGACTTGTTATCATTAAGTTGGTCATACTCCCTTAATTGAGCTATAGATGCAACACATTCCCTATCAAAATCCAAGCTGGTATGTTTTTGTAGATATTAGCTAGGTGAGCCTGAAATTTATATAGAAATACAATGGACCCCAAATATCAACAAAGAAAAATAAATCTTCCCAAAAAATCAACAGTTTTAGATTTCAAAACTTACTACAAAGCTACAATAATCTAGATAGTGTGGTACTGGCATAGGAGTGACATATAGATCAATGGAACAAAACTGAAAGTCCAGATATAAACACTTAATTTATAATCAATTGACTTCCCACATGGGTGTCAAAACTATTTAATGGGGGAAAGAAGAGTCTTTTCAACAAATGTTGCTGAGAAAATTGGGTATCCACATGCAAAAGAATGAATTTGGATCTTTTCCTTACACTACCTACAAAAATTAACCCAAAGCAAATCATAGACCTAAATGTAAGCAAACAAGAAATGCCAACTACAAATAGCCTTTTGTGATCAGAAAAGGAAAAAAAAAATCCACGACAGCATTTATTCATTATCAAGAATGAAATAAAATTTAACAATAGAAAAGAAGGGTAACTCCCTGGGGTCCCCTCCCACTGTGGGAGGTTTTCTGTCCTCTTAATAAATCCTTCTAAAAAAAAAAAGAAAAAGAAAAGGAAAAAAAAGGGGGAAGAGAAGTATAAAAAGAAAGTACAAAGTAACTTGGTAAATACTAGTCAAATATTATCTGTAATGACATTAACTGTTAACAGACTACACTTGTCAGTTAATATTGCCAGGATGACATTTAAAAAATTCTAGCTATATGCTCTTTAAAGGAGATATATTTAAAACATGAGAACACAGAATGATTGAAAGTTAAATAATGAATATTTTATACAAAGCAAATACTAACCAAAAGAAAGCTGAGTCTTCTCTGTCTCTAAATGACTTAACATCCTCTTCTGTTTCTTGTCTTGCAGATCTGTTGGGTGGAACACAAGACAACGGTTATGAATGACCTTGGGAAAGATGTGGAAGTATCAGCATGTGCTGCAAAATTAAACTGGAGTTGAATTATAAGGAGAGGAATAGCAACCACATGTTAGTTCCTAGGAAGAATAGCCAAGCCGTAGATACATTGAGTTCTAGTGCTGGGGAAAAAAATGGAGCCCATCCGATCAAATTCCTTCACTTTTCCGAGGGGGAAGTATAAACTGCTCAAGGTCTTTTGAGTGGACAGAGGAAGGACCAGACTGGATGTGAGCTCAGGTGAAGCTCAGTACTTTTACCACATACTACTTCTACATATTTGTGTTCCTGTAATTTGAATACAAACTACAACATGTTCTCTTGGGGGTGTCAATACAATTCAAAATATCAAACAACAAACATCAAAAGAAAGAAAGAAAGAAAGAAAAGAAAAAAAGGAAAAGAAAGAAAGAAAGCTGAGGAAATGATATTGATATCAGACAAAGGATACTTTAATTAAAATGCATTGTTAGAATATAAAGAGTCTCTAATATTATGGCCCAAGTTTATGTCTCCAGAAACATTTAAAAATTATACAGCTGTATTCTCCTTTTAATAGCCTCAAAAATAAAGCAAGGGCCGGGCATGGTGGCTCAAGCCTGTAATCCCAGCACTTTGGGAGGCCGAGGCAAGAGGATTGCCTGAGTCCAGGGATTCGAGACCAGCCTGGGTAATTTGGTGAGACCTTGACTCTACAATAAATCAAAAAATTAGCGGCCGTGAGCTTGCCACTGCACTCCAGCCTGGGTGACAGAGTAAAACTCTGACTCAAAAAACAAACAAACAAAGAACAAAAATAAAAACAAAACTATTGAAGGAGATTTAAAAACTTACCATTATTGTGGGAGATTTTATTTTATTTTATTTTTTAGATTAGAACATATAGTTCATTTAGAAAGTAAATTAGAGAGAGACAGAGAGAGAGAGAGAGAGAGAGAGAGAGAGAGAGAAAGATTCACTTCTCCAAGGGCGGGGAGTAAGAAAACATGTGGCCACAGCTCAAAGAGCACATGACCAGACCATAGCTTAGGGAAGCAATGGTCTGTGGGAGATTTTAAACACACCTCTCTCAATTATTAAATTGCACATAAAAGATGAACATAAAATGAACATAAAAGAATAGTAAGCATATGAGTGAACAATAAAATTAAGAAGCTTGATTTATGGCCATTTATGGAAACCTATATCAACAATCAGAATATAAACTCTTCTCACATGTGCATGTAAAAACAAGCTACCATGTTCAAATGCTTAGTTTCACAGAGATTATACCCTCTAACCTAAATGAAATCAAATTAGAAGTCAATAGCAACAACAAAATTTATTCATACATTTTAAAATATTCTTCTAAATACATACTTAGAAAGGAAAATATTTCAAATGAAAACTTTTTGTGGAAAGTGGACCTTAGAGGAAACTGTATAGCCTTAAGGGCTAATATTATGGGGAAAAAAGAGGCCTGAAATTTTAGCTGTGTCCGCCATAAGAAATTGGAAGAGGAACAGTAGAATACAACCAAAGCAAGTAGAAAGAAAGAGCTAATAAAACTAAAGCAGAAATTAATGAAATAGGAAAAGGAACTGCAATAGAGAAAATCAACAAAATCAAAACTTGGTCCTTTGAAAACACTAGCAACATAGACAAAGTTTTAGTAAAATTGATCAAGAGGAATGTAATCCACAGATAAATAATATTAGAATGAAAAAGAAGACATAACCATGAAGCCAGCAAAGATTTTTACAAGAGAAGGGAAACTACTGTGAAAACTTCATATTAAATTTGAAAACTTATATAATATAGACACATTTATAGAAAAATATAACTGCATATCTGGTGGAAATGATAGTCTTTTTAGTAAGTCCACTAAATTACCGTAGGTGAAAATTGAACTTTACCCACTTCATTCCATACACCAAAATTTATCTGAAATGGGTCAGAAATCTAGAAGAAAACTTGAGACATCTTCTTCATGACTTTGGGGTTGACAAAGATCTTTCAATGGGGCGCAAAAGAAAGAATAATTGGAATTAATTAAATCAAGAACTTCTGTTCATCAAAAGACAGTATTTAGAGAGTGAAAAAGTAAACCAGAGACTCATAGAAGATATTCATAATATGAAACTCTCGTAAACAATAACCAAGTAAGACAAAGAAAAAAAGGAGAAAAGGTGTGCTGGGATATTGTAGTAAAATAAAAGAGAAACCAACCTAAAGTAAGTGAAGTGAAAATCCAATTCTGCCAAAGAATGTGCCTCAGTAGGTAACACACATAAGTTCTGAATCACAGAATGGGGGAGCCTTCCCATGTTTCTAAAGATAGACATTCTTACATGAATGTGTCCAAACTGCTAAAGTTCCTTCCTTAATTGAAGTTTTATATCAGCATTAATTTCTTCTGGGCTCTTTGGCAAAGTGGACATTGCTGTGACTTTCTGCAGAGAGAGTGCTGGTAAGGACTTCTCCTACAAGTGCATCTGTGCCAGGTTTGGGACCAGCTCGTCTTTGCTAAGGAGAGTGACGTTGTCAAACTGAGAATCCAGTGGGTTGGGTGTAAAACCATCTCCTGCCATCTTCATAAGATTTTGCCAAAGGGCTAACAGTTGGACTTCGGCCACTTTCCTTCTCCTCTACGTGGACATCATGAATGACAGGCACATCTGGAAACAAAATTGAGAGGTTGAGCTGTGAGATCATGTGTGAGAATCAGTCCCACAGCTGCACCTGTGAGCTCCACAGTTTCTGATGGGTTATTTCATAAAACAGGAGGATATACCAAGGGGAAATCTCAGACCTGAAAAGTTCAGTCAGGACACACATAGTACAATAAAAGCACCTCTTATTTTCCAGTTCCATGAACGCATATTGAAACCAAGTAAGGCAATGAAACGAATAAACAGATATTCACAGATCCCTGGCACTCGGGACTTAATGTTGCCTTGATGCTTTTTGCATGTTCATGAGCTGAATTTCCCACAGGATGCCATGATTTCTGAAATTTGCATATAATATACATGCTTTTCTCAGCTAGAAGGCTGGCAACATGGGTAGCTTCAACCACCTTCTTCTCTATATCAATATTCCTGAGAAAACAGAGGTAGCCATTAGGGCTGAACTTTCTCTATGCACACCATCACCACAAACTCCTTCTAATACATGATTCTCTTCATCTGTGTTTTCTGTCTCAGAAAAGAGGATTTCTTTTCGCTCCAATTCTGACGCCTCTGCTTAAATTTATTTATCCTCCTCTGTGCGAGGCGCCATGTCAAGAGCAGAGAATCAACAGTGAACAGCACAGAGAGACACGTTCCCCGCCTTCCTGGAGCTCATATTCTCACGGGGAAGTCAGAGTAAGAGCACACAGTGAGCAAGGGAAGCAGGCAGAGTTGGGTTTGTGTTCAGGGAGAAGTCTGCAGGCCTGTAGGACACAACAGCAGAGGGAGCCCCTGGGTCACTGCTGGTTGGACAGGGCCTTCTGAAAAGGCTGTTTTGGGCAGAGTCTGGAGGAGGAAAGAGTCTTCTGTGCAGATGCAGAGGGAAAATTCCGGACTGGGGCAAGTTCCCTCACCACGGGGTGAAGGGCAGAGGCAATCACTATACATATGTAGAGACTTGCAGACCAGAGTTGACAGTTCAGCATGGATTGAGTGCTTTGGAAAGTTGAGCAATTTTCAGGATGGACATGACAGGATGTGGTTTACGTGCCAACATAAACACCTGGCTGCAGGATTAGAGATTATGGGTTAGACAATGGCGAGAATGGAAAACATGGAGATGGCATAGTAGTATAGTGATTGATCATAGCAGAGTGGAATAGAGGGATAGATAGAAATGCTGAATTCAGAAATTTTTTTTAATGTGTAGACGTGAGAAGAAAAGGAAAGATAGAAAAAAAAATGCTAGGGAATCACCAATAGGAAAAAGAAGCAAGGAGATGATTGTGAAGAATGGAAATCCTAGCAAGTTTCCACAAAGAAAGGAGTGATCATCTGTGTCAAATTTTGCTGAGAAATTAATGGCAGAGTAACAATTTCAAAGCTTAAATTGTTGACCTCGGCACAAATAGTTTCAGTGAAGGGGAGGAGGCAGAAGTCCAATTGTACCCGGCACATGGGAAGAAGGTGAGGACAGGCAGAAGGTGTAGCATGAAGAGAAGGTGTGTACAGTCATATTTAGTATTTTCCTTTGAGGTGGCAGAGACCCCAAGATGGGACTCTCCTTGTCCTTCTAGTTTCATTGACAACATGGCCATAGTCTTCCTTTTCTTAGATGAGTAACTCTTGAGTTCCCAGGAATGCTCACATTTGTCTTCAGGTCCTACAGCAACCTTCTCTGTCATCAGTCATCATTTCCTGGAAAACCTCAGTGAATGTATTCCATTCATAACAAAAATACAACAATCACAAAATTGTCAAAAGTCTGCATATATGTATATAACCAAGAATTTGAATCATTCATTTGAGTGTTAATTACAGGCTAAGATTTACCATGCCCCAACAAACACTCTGTTCTCAGGAAAGCCAAATTAAGTTCCATCCACTCCAAGTGAAAAAAGAAGGAAGCTAACAAAGTGTTTTCCAAAGCCAAACATGCTATAACCAAAATTATCACAAAGCTTGGAGAATGAGCAGTTCTCATCATCCAAGTGTGGAAAACATATGATATCACTTTGAAAAATTAGAAAGCAATTTGTATCCACCCTTATTAGGAGAAATATTTTTTTGTCCTCTTTTTAGGAGACCAATATAAACCTTAAAATAATATCTGACAAGGACATTGGAAGATAGAAAGACTAACAGCCAAGGTCTATTTTGAATGTAAACACAAAAATACTAAACAAAAGGGTAGCAGATAAAATGTGATAGTACTTAAGAAGATAGCCGGGCTTGGTGGCTCAGCCTGTAATCCCGCGCCTTGGGAGGCCGAGGTGAGTGAATTGCCTGAGCCCACGGGTTCGAGACCCGCCTGGGCAACTTGGCAAGACCTCATCTCTACAATAAATCAAAAAAATTAGCACGCACCTGTAGTTCCAGCTACTTGGAAGGCTGAGGCGGAAGGATCGCCAGAGCCCTGCAGGTCGAGGCTGTGGTGGCTGGGAGAGGCCACTGCACTCCAGTCTGGGTTACAGAGTGAGACTCCAACTCAAAAAAAAAAAAAAAAAAAGAATACACATTAGTCTTGTTGGAGTATATTGCAGTATATTTCATGATAAATGCTATTAACAACTTACAATAGAAAGCAACTTCTTTAATCTGATAAAGCATATCTGAAAAAAGAAATATAGCAAATGTCATACTTCATAGTGAAATAGCAAATATTTTCTCCAAGAGTTTGGAAACAAAACAAGGATGTCCACTATTTATTCAACAATTTACTGGAGGTGCTAAAAAGTGCAGTAGTACCAAGAAAATATAATAGGTATAAAATTTGGAATAAAAGAAGTTATTATTCACAGATGACTGTTCTTTACATAGAATATGCCAAAGAATATAAACTCATGAGAGTTAAGTACATTTAGTTGTTACTAATAGCAACAAATAATTGAAATGTTATATGTCATTGAAAATAGTATCAAAATTATCAGATACTTAGGAGTGATTCTAATGAAACTTAAGCGCCACACAAAAATTATAAAACAACACGGAGAGAAATCAAAGAACTCAGTAATAGAAGAGGAATATTCTTTCCATGGTTTGGAAGATTCGTTATTAAGAGGCATTAGGAGGGAGTGATGTGCACAGGGAGATGTCTCACCGGAAGCACTCAGAGACGTGACTGCCCAAGGAGATGTAAGGAGAGCTCCTGGCCACCGAGTGCTGCTGACCATGGTGCCCTGCTATGTGTGTGCGGGGAAGCTGTGTGCGGGGCCAGATCCTGGACTGGAGAAGCCCAGAGCCTGGCAAGACCGACAGTGACAGTCTTGTCTCTGGCGCCCTCTACAGGCGATCTTCAGTGACAGCTGCCACAACAAAATAGTTACAGAAACTCAGCCTTTTCAAAGGTGGACAAAAAGGGTGAATTTGTAGCTAACAGGCAAAAAGTCGATGATAACTGGCACACTATATGAGCAGGAAAAGAAGGAATTTGTCATCATCAGAATCGATGCAGAAAACAAATATGATAAAATACAGCTATTCATGAGAAAAATTAAAAGGATATAAGAAAGGTCTCCATTAGAAATTCACAGCACACATTATTCCTAGGGGAGAAAGAGTTGAAGCATTCCTTTAAAAATCAAAACAGGACACAATTGCCCATTGTCATCACTTCTGCACAATACTGCACTACAAGAATTCCTAGCCTGCACCTGAAGACAGTGGATGGGACCATCCACACAGAGGGAGCTCTCAGACAGCTGAAGCACAAGCTCTAAGAATGGTGCTTCTCAGGGAGTTTGGGGGGCATGTCAAGTAGTGCCAATTGTCTGGGAATAGAGACTTGAGGGCAGCTCCAACCAGCAGTCCCCTCCAGTGTCTCCTAATTTGTTGGTGTTCAGAGCTACCAGAGTTGTGAGGTTGTTGATTTCAAGGCTACCACAAAACAGAAGAGAGAAGTGAGAGAATGGAGCACGGTAAAACACCACGAAGCTTGCTGTTCTTATTACAATTTGGCCATTTTTCTTGAGTAATGTTCTGCAGACTGTTGCAAATCTTTGGTTAATTCCAGAATTCTAAAAAAGTTTATTTTGACAATATGTACCAAAGTTCTTATTGCTTTTATGGGGCAGGAGTGGATTTTCAGCGGTCCTTACTTCACCAATCCAGAAGTGCCTCTTTATATATGCTACATTTTATTTTATTTCATTTTATTTTATTTTTGAATTGGAGTCTCACTCCATTGCCCAGGCTGGAGTGCGGTGGCACGCTCACAGCCACCCCAGTGTGAACCTGCTGGGTTCAGGTGATCCTTCCGCCTCAGCTTTTCAAGTAGCTGGAACTGCAGGCACACACTACCATGCCGGCTAATTTTTTGATTTATTATAGAGACGAGGTCTCGCCAAGTTCCCCTGGATGTTCTCGAACCCTGGGCTCAGGCAATCCTTTCACCTCAGCCTCCCAAAGTGCTGGGAATACAAGCTTGAGCCACTGTGCCTGGCCTATATGCTACATTTTAAACTAAGTATAAATCCAAAGCCTTTGACTATAAATTATTTATACTGCTTCTCTTTTTGCTCTGGGAAAAAAAAAAATAAAAGCAATGCCCGCACATTCTGAGAAACTACCGTAAACAAGTCCTGAGGTATTGCTTCTTTAGTCAACTGATTATAGTGAAATCCCTGATATAGGTTCAGATTCAGGGTGCATATTAGCTTCTTATTATCTCAAATTTTATGGCTTAAAGCAAATTATCCCAAATTTAGTGGCTTAAAATAATACCAATTTATTATTCATTATCTCACAGTTCTGTGTAGCTCAGAGGTCTGGTCTGATCTTGATTTGGTTTTCTTACGCAGGTCTTTTTTTTTTTTTTTTTTGAATTTAATTCTCACTCTGTTTACCAGGCTGGAGTGCAGTGGCACACTCACGGCCACCGCAGCCTTGACCTGCTGGGCTCAGATGATCCTTCCACTTCAGCCTTCCAAGTAGCTGGAACTACAGAAATAATGCAAGATTGCAACCAAGTAAGAAGTGAAAGGAGTGGGAGTGTAAACTAGTACAACCTCTGTGGAAAACAGTTTGGTGATTAACAAAAGATCTAAAAATCGACCTTCCATAAGACCACACAACTTCTCTTCTGGGAATATACCCAGAGGAACTCAAATCACTCTATAAAAAAGATACCTAATTAAAAAAAAGATACCTACACACACATGTTTATTGCAGCATTATTCACAATAGCAAAAACATGGAACCAACTGTGCTGCTCATCGAAAGAGGACTGGATATTAAA
>CAUYQG010147144.1:0-29891 GCA_963574415.1 Tarsius wallacei | reverse complement strand
AGTTGTTACTGTAGCATTTAGTCTCCTGCATATGAATTTTCTTAGCTTCTAGCAATGATGTAAATTTTTGAGCCTCCTTTTTTTTTTTTTTTTTTTTTTGGTTGGGGTGTCAAAAAAACGCCAAAAATGGAGTGCAGTGGCCCCTCCCGCCCACCCCCCCCACAAAATGCGGGGGGCCGGGCGCGGCCACGGCACTCCAGCTTGGGTTACAGAGTGACACTCCAACACAAAAAAAAAAAAAAAAAAAAAAAAATCGGTGTATATTGTAAAACACTGACAGCTTTTCCTTTAAGTTATAGAATAAGGCAAAGATGCCACTTTTGCCACATCTATTCAACATAGTGCTGAGTCCTAGCTAAAGGAATTAGAAATAAATAAATATATAAATAAAAAGCACTCAAATTGAAAAAAAAAGAACTGAAATGATTTGTTTGCAGATAATAAGATAATGAATGTAAAAACTCATAAATATTCCACAACAAACCATTAGCACTAGTATGAATTCAGCAAAGTACTAAGATACAAAGTCAGCACATAAAATTAGTTGCATTTCTATACATTAACTTTGAAAACCATGAAAAGAAAACTAAGAAGGCAACTGTATGTATATAATAGCATTAAAAAGCAATGCTAATATTAATTCTATATATAATAGCATTAACAAATAAAATACTTAGAGATTAACCAAGGATGGGAAAGACAATGAGAACTATGATGCACTGGCAAAGAAATTAAAGAAGACATAAATAATGTAGAGACATCTCATGTTCATGGATTAGAAATTTAATATTGTTAAGATGCTAATACCACTAAAATTATCTACAGATATAACTAACCCTTATCAAAATTCCAATGGCGTATTTTTTTGCAGAAAGATAAAAAATTCTAAAATTAATAAGGGATCTCAAGGAACCCTGACTAGCCAAAATAATTCTGAAAAAGAAAACTGATTTTAAAATTTAATACAAAGTTATGATGATCAAAACATTGTGCTACTGCTATAAAGACAGACATATGGACCAATAAAATAGAACAGAAATGAAATTATTTATATATATATTTACATAATTTTCAAAGAGGATGACAAGACAGTCTTTTAAACAAATGTTACTGGGAAAACTGGTTATCATATGCAAAAGATTGCAGTTGGATCCGAGAGTCTTAGTCAGTTTGGACTGGTTCAACAAATTACCACAAACCGAGTTGCTTATAAATAACAGAAATGTATTTTTCATGGTACTGGAGGTCAGAAGTCCGAGATCAGAGTGCCAGCCTGGTTGGGTTCTGGTGAAGACCCCCTTCCAGATTGCAGACTATAAACTTCTTACTCTCTACACACGTTAGAAAGAATGTCACTGCCACCTTTCTTTTTATAAAGACACTAGTCTTGTTCATGAGGCCTCCATTGTCATGACTTAATTATCTCTGAATGGTTTCTTCTTTAAATACCCTAACATTGGAATTTAATGTTTCAACATATAAATTTTGGAGCATACAAACATCTAGTTCATTGTAATTGCCTAACACTATATACAAAAATTAACTCAAAATGATTCTATCACCTAAATATAACATATTAAACTATAAAACTCTTAGAAAAACTCTTAAAGTTTTTTAGCAAGAACTTCACAACATTAGATTTGACAATAACTTCTTGGATATGACACCCAACATAGAGGCAACAGCAACCCCCCCCCCAAAGATAGACAAATTGGACTCCATGATTTTTTAAATCATGCATCAAAATACAACCCTTCAAATGGAAGAAATGATTTACTAATCATATATGTGAAAAATGATTGATATTCTGAATATATAACTAACTTCTGAGACTCACCATCAAAAACAACACCAACCCAGTACAAGAATGGGCAAAGGACTTGAATAGACATTTCTTCAAATAATATATATACCTGATGAAGAAGCACATAAAAAGATGTTCAATATCACTAATCATTAAGAAAATGCTAATAAAAACTACATTTAGATATCACCTTAAACCCATAAGGATGGCTACTATATTTAAAAAAAAAAAATAACAAGTGTTGACATGGGTGTGGAGGAATTGGAATGCGTGTGTGTGGGGGTCAGAATGTAAAATGATACAGCTTCTAAGCAAAACAGTGTGGAATTTTCTCAAAAATTAAAAATAGAATTATATTATATTCCAGTAATTCTACTTCTGGGTATATACTCAAAACAATTGACTGAGATACTGAAGAGATATTTTTACATCGATGTTCATACTAGCCTTATACACAATAGTTAAAACATGGAAGTAACCTGTTTCAATTGATAGATGAAGGGATAAGCAAATTATATATATGCACATATATAATTAAGTATATTTCTAGTTATATAAATATATATTTATATAACGTCCAGCACTTAAACAATGGATCTCAACCTTATTTTATAATGATCAGTGCTGCCTAATTTGTGCCAGGGAGATCAGAGTTAAAATTAAGCCCTGGAATTTTGTAGCTCAATTCCCCTTCTCCACAATCCTTAAGTAATTATTTGAGAGTAAATTACAGTACTCATTAAATAAAGTAACTTATTTTCCAGATAAATCTTAGACTAAGCATTTTTAAGCTGGTAGTTTTTAATAAGGTAATTGTGGAATTAAGAATACATTTTTATGTCAGTAATTATTCTATTTAGAACATTTAAAATGGCTTTTAAAAGAGGAAAAAAATTAAAAGGTTATTAAGAGTTTTACTGGATCAAATGAAAGTTTCAGGTTTTATTAGCAAAGAATAAAAAGACTAATTAGAATCGGTTTTATTGGTCTGTATGCTTATTTTCAATAGGGTCACATAACGAATTTGAGGGAAAATCCGATTTGGGTGGATTCTTACTAACACATTTATGTAACGTTAAATTATGATTGAACTAAGCCAAACCTGGTGTTTGTCTTTTCTAATTCTCCTCCTTCCATATAATATCCACCCCCCTCCATTTGCCATCAAGAGTTTGCACCTCCTCGATTCCTCCACCACTTTTGTTAAAACCCCATCATCTCTTGCCTGGAGTAGTTAGCTAGCTAGTCTCCTACTTCCAGTCCTGTATCCTCCAACCGTTCTTCATAGTACAAGAATTACTACCCCAAAGCACACATCTGACCATGGCAAAAGAAAAAGAAAAGTTATCTTCTGTTTCAAGTCCTCCCGTGACTCTTCTTGTACTCAGGGAATAAGTACAATTCTTAATATAGTCTTCAAATTCTGCCTGAGCTCTCCCTTACCATGTTCTAGTGCCTCTCTTTCTTCAGTGTACTGCAGCAATTTAGATAAGTGGAAGAAGAATGAACAACCCAAAGCCCCAATGAAATGACCTCCAATGACACAGACTAACCTCAATTCCACATTTCCTACCAATGTTTCTCAGGAAACCAGATGTGTCCTGAAGTCACAGAGAAAAGCAGTAACAGGATCATGTGACTCTATCTGTGATCCTTCTAGGACAACATGCTATAACCAATGTTCAGTTATGAACCATTCATTGGATTGTAACATTATGAGGACAGGACCAATGTTATCACTTTAGTCTCTAACACAAGGTACAGCTCAGGTGGAATCAGACAAAAGAGCATGGATATATCTATAGAAGTCTAATTCTTACTTTGAAAAACAAAGTCATAGGGTCATATGCATGTCGGCATGTCACACATTATTAGTGACCTCACCATTGTAATATAAGACATACATATGAGGTTCTCAAGATCCTTAGATAATTTGTTGGTACCTGCAGAAAATTCCGAAAAATTTTTGGAGTCATGAAATTTTACTTCATCCTAGTTCTAATGCTATGGCTACTTGGCACTTGGTTTATCTAGATAATAACAGGGAAGCTCATTTTGAAAGATGGCGGTAGAGGAGGAACAAGAGGAAGAGAAAAGAGAAGATACTTTTGTGTTTATTTTGACCTTATAATGGCACACAGCATGGAAATATGAGTATTTACATTATAAATTTATAGCTTTATAAATTTAACCAGGCCCATAACAAGCACAGAACTATAGCAATGCCCCGGGAGTTTCCTTTTGCCTTCTTATAGTCCTTCCCCACATACTAACTCATGTAATAACATGCTAAACCATGTAATTTCAATAAAACAGAATTGATAATCTGTTTTATTGAAATTACATGGTTTAGTATGTTATATTTGTGATTGGTCCTTTTGGTCAAAATTATGTTTAGGAATTAGATAGAACTGTAATTACTTTCAATGGATTTTTTTTTCCCTTTAAAAATCTCTCTATTCTGGATTCTAGAAATAATTATTTAAGAGTTCTCTAAATATGGGTAAGTGCTTCATATGCCGAAGACTCAGAATGTTAAACAATTAGAAGAAATATAAACATAATACATAATATTTTAGCCATTTCCTTACTCATTTAAAAATATTCTAGTTCTATCTCAGATTACAGATAAGATAATGTGGAGACGCGTGAAGGTATAGCAAGAGATTTGGAGATAGATCTCTAGTCCCATGAAATTTGCAATGTAATAAACAACAGGGTATATGAAATTAAAAATAATGTTAGATTTTGATATATGCTAAAGATGAAATAAATAAGAGGTTATGATGGAGAATATTGAGATGGTGTTAAATATATAGTTAATTTTCCTCTGAAAACACTGGTTCTTATCCATTTCACAACTAAAACCATCATCTGTACAATTAGAAAAGTGATGACCCTTCCAGTAAGCAGGTGATTAGTGAAAAGAAGAAGGTGTGCCACCAGCGCTGCTGAATTTAGCAATAATGGAGATGTAGTGGAGAAGAATACTACTACAACACTTATTTCTGGTGTCTCTCATTTTCCTGCTCATGCTGACTCACTGATAAAAATGGGAAAATATAGAGAATATCTTCCTTTAGGTCTTTGACACACTGAAGTTGCTTGTGTCTGTGGATTTTACCCCTATCACTCACACTCACCCAAGCAGTAATAAGTTTATGGTTTATGTCTTCTTCCTTATGAAGCTCTAGTCTAATTAAATGTTGTACTTCAGTTCTCAAATGAAATCTGCCACTTCTTCATAATGATAAATAAATCTCATAACTAGGCTTTCTTCAGACTCCCTTTGGAAGTGATTCACTGTAGGTAAATTTATCGACATTGATTCCCCATTCTCCTGAGGAGACACCACAAACATTTTAGTGCTTCTATCTTCACTTAACTCAATAATCCCATCCAGAGTTAATAATCCACCATGTCTTTCACACTTACATCAACACATCTTGACAGTATGGTGAATAATTTTATTCTATATATGAAGACTTATATTCAGAGACAATAGTATGTGCCAAGCAATGTGTTGGTCATGAAGAAGACAGAGATAAATCAACCCCTATTTCTATTTACAAGAAGCAGGCAAAATATCTTAAATGTATTATTACTTCTATGTATTATTTTTTAAATCAGTCATTCTGAGGATTAAGACTACATTGTATATTTCATTGTTCAACTTCACCAGTACAAGAACTGTGGAACAACTGAATTCTCAAAAAAAAAAAGATGTGTGACCCACTCATCACCACCTCTGCCATCCCCACCCCCCCATAGATGCACATGAGCCTGAGGCTTTCAAGACACTGAAGGAATATCAAAATCCAATAAAATACCCCAACAAACACCATTTAACACCCAAATGCCTTTCAAACACCAATAGCGAATATCTTTTCTGAGTACTTAATGTGCCTCTGAAACCCACTGAAGTCTTTGCTCTGGTTCTCACATTAGAGAACAATTATCACCTTATTTTCTCCTCAAATCTCTGCCCATCTCTCATACTTCAGATTGCATTAACTAGTGTAGTCAGATATTACGTCCATTGCATCCTTATACCTTGCCAGTTAATACCTCAAAACCATTCTTCTTTAAGAACATTACTGTTTCATAACACTTCTTTATTTCAAAGATACTTTCCAAACTTTTGATCAACTCTAAGGCTTGATTTGAGAATCGAAGTGCAAATGAGAAGATTTAATTCCACTTTCAGCTAAATGATTTTTAGAGACTATTTGTATAATGCCTTTCTCCCTCAAAAAAATTTAAAGTCTAATTTATCCTACCTAAAGTACACAGAAAAAACTAAAACATAAAAATCGGGAAGTGGCTCTATGAATGAACAAATTATCATATAGTTCTAAGCATCCTTAGGGGGCATTTGATCATTTTTTTTTTTTTTAGAATAGTCTTGAGAGTCAAAGATATTCAATATCTTGTCTTTGGCTGCAATCAAGTGAGCAGCAGAGCTGCCACTTGAGCTCAAGTATTTTGGTGTCAATGCTTAGCTTCTTGTCCACATTATTATGGAGCATGATTTGATAGGGAATTTTCTGGGTAACAGGAAAGTAGCAATTATTGTTTCAGCTTTGTAAACACAGTTCCTTTCTTGACTCTCAAAATTCACGTAGTCCAAATATGTTGTACTAATGACTAATAAACAAAATATGAGATAAGTGCATCACATTGATCTCATTTGCTGTCTAAAATTATTTTCATAAGGGTTGAATCAAGGGGACAGACGATACTAAGGAGAACAATGTGGGAAGTGGGAAGAAAAACCCTGAATATATGGATTATCGTCCTTCCTCTAATAATGCCAAACTGTTTGGAGTAGCTTTGTGACCTGCACATGCTTCATTTGTAAGTAAAGAGTTCAGACAAGATGATTTCTGAAGAGTTTAACCACTTTTACGATTATATGGTTATGAGATTTTGAAGGTCTGTATATTGAAAGTTAGAAGTGCGTTAATATTAGTAACAACACTAACATTTACCGAGTTTTTAAAAATTGTTCTCATAGTGCTAAGTATCTTACTCATTATATCATATTCAATTTTTTATTCAACTTTATTGAGGTATAATTGATAAGTAAATATAGATAAATTACAGGTGTATAACATAATATTTTGGTAAATGCATAACGTATACATTGTAAAATTATTACCACAATTAAACTCATTAACATACCTATCACCTCACACAGAGTTACCGTGTATGTGTGTGTGTGTGTGTGTGTGTGTGTGTGTGTGTGTGTGTGTGTGGTGAGAATACTTAAGATCTACTTTCTTAGCAAATTTCACATAAGTAATACATTATTATTAACTATAGCTACTTGATATCATATTTTGGATAGGAAGAAACTAAGACTTAGAAATAAGTTTTTACTCATCTAGCACATCTCCATGTCTCAAACTAAGGCTGGTTTAACTGAAAAAAAAAACACAAAAAAAAACAGGAACAGACTACCTGGTTGCTGACTGTTATGGGTGGTAACCAGAAAGAGAAGGGTGGAGAACATATTCATGGGCCTAGTGATTTCCATTTTAAAAGACTATTAATGAGTGGTGGATGCTATCCTCTGCCTAGTTAATTCTTGAATAATTTGATGGCTGTAATTTATGACAAAAAGTTTGATATTGCTCAAGAAAGAATTGCAATCAGTTGAGTAATTGATAGCTTAGATATGTCAGTTTTGGTCCTCTGAGAAGCATACGCCAACATGGGGTGGAGACGTGTAAGAGATTTACTGGAGGAAACACTTGTGAAAGTTGAAAGGAGAGTTAACAGGAGCAGGTGGAGAGAAACTTTAGACCACAGTGAAGGGCTCTCTGTAAAAAGAGAAAAGGAGGACAGGATAGGAAAAGGTTCAGATGGTAGTATAATTTTAAGAAGGTTTCAGCCCAGCCAGACTCATGATGACAAAAGATATGATGAACCAAACTAAAGCTGCCTATAGTTCTACTGACAGTGGTTTGAGATTTGGCTGAACTTTTTAGGTTTACTCAGGAAAGAAATAAACCCTCCATACCTCAACACATTTATTCTCTGTTTAAGACCTGTATTGCAGTCCATCAGAGGTAGCAGAAAAAGAATCAGGGTATTTTCTTATATAATGCATTGCAATTATATTGAGAAATTGATCATCAAAGGATCACTGTGTGAGGGTTAGTTATTGCTGGGAGAACATTAGGGTTTCCTGGATATTTGTTCCTAGTAGATCTTCTCACAGACCCACCTTCACCATGATGAATCATAAATCATTTCCATCAGGCAGTGGATCAGACTTATTGCCTTACACTTGCTTCCCACATTCTGTGCCCCAATAAAAATAATTTAACTATGTCCAGAGTACAGCACGAGTTAATTAAAATATTTACATGAAGTGCTTCAAAGTTTCTTCTTTTTTTAAAATATATTTTTTTAATTTAAATATGTGGGATGCAATTCAGGGACTTTCTTCTTTTTCAACTGAAGACAGAAGAATCAAACACCATATGTTCACTTAAAAATCCAACCAACTTATTTCTTTATAGTGGATATTTCTAGTTCTAAGGTGATCACCAAAAAGTCATTAATATAAGCAATCTAGCATTAACTTTTAAAAATATTTGTCCTGAAACAAAAATGTAAGCTCTTAAGTGACAATTTGATGTTGAAATAAATATAAAAACTGCACTTGACTTGTCAGACTCACTAAACCAGATTTAAAGTTTTATTTTTCTCAACCTTTAAGAATCAAGATACAAAAAAAAAATTAAAATGGAGATAAAGTTCCTTTAGTACCAAATATATCTTGTTATCTATTAATTATCCCAAAATATTAACCAATTTCTCAATATTTCTATCTACCATTGTCCCAAAAAGCTGTTTTAACTGCAAAAACTGTGCGCATGCTAAGGTGAATTAGAAATTTTAAAAAAATCAATGAGGAATAAAGGTATTTTTGATGTCCAAAAAATCAAAATTAAACACCCTCTAACTTCTGGGACTAAGATTTCAAGAAGTATTTGAGAACTGGTAGAAGCAGAGTGACTGTGAACATGAGCTTAATCTCTGTAAGCTTCAATTTCTTCTATAAAATGAGAATTAAAAGATATACAAAGATCTACCTCTTATCCACAGGGAATACATTCCAAGAT
This sequence comes from Tarsius wallacei, assembly GCA_963574415.1. Taxonomy (NCBI): domain Eukaryota; kingdom Metazoa; phylum Chordata; class Mammalia; order Primates; family Tarsiidae; genus Tarsius; species Tarsius wallacei. The sequence goes on along the minus strand of CAUYQG010147144.1, from coordinate 20,951 downwards.
CTTTAGTGGATGCCTAAAACCCATGGATAGCACCAAATACTGATTACTATTTTGAAAAAAAAATCTAATACCTGAGAAGACTACTAAGTTACTAACGGGTGGGTAGCTTAGATCCCATGGAGACGCTGGGCAATAGGTTTATTCATGTCCTGGGCATGCTAGAACAGAGCTGCATGATATTTCATCACACTACACTGAAAGGCACACCATTTAAAACTTATAAATAGTTTATTTCTGGAATTTTCCACTTATTTTTGGACTACAGTTGACATTGGATAACTGACACTATAGAAAGAGAAGCAGCAGATAAGGGCCAACTATTATAATTCATTTGTTGTAGGTTTCCTATCTATTTATTTATTTATTTAGAGTCAGTGCCTCACTCTGTCACCCAGTGCAGTGTGGCACTATCATATGGAGTGCGGTGGCACTATCATAGCTCACTGCAGCCTCGAACTGCTGTATTCAGATGATTCTTCCACCCTAGCTTCCTCAGTGACTGAGACTGCAGGCAGGAAACACTGTGCCCAGGTAATTTTTCCATTTTTTTTTGTAGAGAATAGGTCTCACTTCATTGCTCAGATGGTTTCAAAATTCTCCTCTGCGCTCAGTCTCCCAGTGTGCTGGAATTACAAGCATGAGCTGCCATGCTGGCCTGCTACAAGTTTTAAATGAAAACAACAACAACAATTTGCAATGCAGTGTGCTAAACAGCAAACACTGGATTATTAATAACTGATAGAAGAAAGCAGTAAACCATTATGGTTATAATGTTTGGCTCTGACTCAATATTTGGAAACAAATTTACAGTAAGACAAATAAATTGTGAGACCTTGGAAAAGTGATTTAATATCACTGAGCTCTTATTTTCTCTTCTTTAAAATGGTATAATAACATAAACTTTCTCATGCTGTTGAGGAAATGAAACAAGATAGTATGTGTAAAAATCCCATATGGTTGCCAGACATATATTAGTACATTTCAGCTAAAATTATCATTATTACTATAATTTCTGTCATAAAGAAAAATACATTTTGCTTACCAGTAAATGTCACTTTGCAGAATACATAGACTTTGTGAAAATGAGATTGTTAAGTTAAAATGTCATAAAGTAAAAATAAATACAATTAATGGCTATTGCTGCAGCAATCTTTCTCTTCTAAGTAAAAGTCATATAACCTTTCCAGTAGTGTTGTTGACATTCTGACCTCTAAATCTCAAACAGATTCTTCTTAATGTGCAATTCCTTTGTTCTCTCTGAAGTCCTCCTTCAAGGCTAAAGCAATCACACAGAACTTTCATGGTGGGAGGGCTCTCTGGTGATGACATCTCATGCAGCTATTGAATTAGCCATTTTAAAATATAAAAGTGCCTAAATTATTAACTTTCCACAAAGTGATATTTGATGGCAAAAAGTTATATCTGCATGAAGTATTAAGTGATTTTTATGAAAAAAGCCAAGTAATTTGACAGAGCATGATAATTATACTGTCAAAGAATGTAGGTTTCCATTTTCTCAGAGATATCTATATTACATGGTTTCAGTTTCACAGGCTGTCATCGAGATGATAAGATTTATTTCTCCTTTAATTGTACCGTGGCAGCCGTTTTATGGAAAATATATATGTGATGCCTGCTTCTCAGAATGGTGCAGAACCCATGACATCACTTGCATATTTGCTTGTGTGCACAATTAAGAGACTGGTTTGTATCTCAAAAGGACTGGAGAAGAACAGGCATTAAGGTCCTAGTGTGCTGGTCAGAGTGGTTAGATACATAAGGGCTATGATCTATTAATAGTGGAAAGACAAAAACTACCCTTGTTTTGTTTGTTTGTTTGTTTGTTTGGTCCCATATATTTTTTTTAACTTTTAAATTTTTTTATTTTAAAATTGTGAGGTACAGTTCAGGGTTAGGTATACAAATATTCATTGCGCAGGTACCCTTGTTCATGAGGTGTGCACCCCCTTCCCCAGGCAGATTTCCGCTACCACCCCTTTCTAAAAGAATTTTCCCTAAATTGAACCTCAAAATAATTTCCCACCAAAAACGTGAGTTTTGCAGTTTTTATTAAGGGTTGTGAACTATTTTCCCTTTTAGCCTAAAAAATTCACCTCAAATTTCATTTCTCTTCAATGTCATACATTTAAAGAAATCCAGAATGTGTGAGGTTGATGTCTCATTTTGTGTTAGGCCCTAAATACAGTAAGCAGTCATTCTATGATCATTCCAATTTTTCTGAAACCTTATAACTACATTGGAGAATAATCTATGTATATAAACTATTTCAAAATTGTTTTAACTTATAACAAGCACAATGTGTATGTCCTAAAAATTAGAGATATTTATTTAGTCTTAAATGTCAGGTAAAGATGGGGAATATTTGTAGAAAAGGATTAAGTTAGATTTAGATCGTGAAGGATAAAGCGATGAAAGAGGGAGAGAGAAAGGGAAAAAAGAAGAGAGAAAAAGAGAGAGAAAGAGAGAGAGAGAAAGAGAGAGAGAGAGAGAACGATGGAAACGCAAGCCTCTTCTCTCTCATGGCTCTACTATTTGTTGTCTTTAAAGAAGTGTCTGATATACCATCACATAGGGGAAAAAGAAAGGATGACCATGTGTGGAATGGCTTTATGAAAAAGACTGAAAATTACACATGTTCTCCCATATTGTGTAGAAGTGTGTACAGACTAAGGAATGTAATATATTTTTGTGCCTTGCAGAGAAAGTAAATGGTTTCATAAAAGTCTCTACCACTGAACTTATTCCGCAAACTACTAACTGGCTGTTTTCTGATTTATTTAGTGAAATATTATGATTCTAGTAATCTGATAGACTAACAAATTCTGGCCCAGGAATCAGTTGTCTGATCTCCTATTGCTGACTGCCTACCTGAACTACAAGTTCCTTCTCTATTCTGGGGGTCCTATCTCTGGGTCAGCTGAGAGTATTCTCACTGACAGACTTTATTCCAGCTCCTACACCCTAAGTAACCACAATAGTACTTACACATGATTGCTACTTTCTGACTTATTTTTACTAAAGAGGCCATTAAGCATTTATTCTCCCATGTTCAGCAATTCTTGTGAAAACATCCCCAGTGATGTGTTAGTTAACAGTCTGTCAACCCCTCCATAATAATTTCAATTTATCACTCAGACATAAAATTTTTCAACAAGCAAAGCTTGCCTACATTGTCTGAGCTCTGAGGCAATTTTATTTGCACTCACCTCCAAATAAAACATGGGAAACTCAAAGGGTGAGCAAGACTGAAAGCTAGAAAGAAAAGTGTGAGAAAGGAATAGGAAAAACATAAGGCAAAAGGCGAGAGTGTTCCACAAAGGCACAGAGCATTACTAAAGGTGGAAGGAAGAGAAGAGAGAGCATATGGAAAAGACCGACTGTAAGCAAAATACTGAAGGAGCAATAGAATTTTTTAAAGATTAAAAAAGAAAGATAGGAAGGAATAGGAGAACCTCTAGAAAAGGGGTCTTTATCAGTGTGTTCCTGTTATGTCCTTTTTATTTCTCTTCATTGAATTATTCATTGAACTACTGAATTAACAAGCACTTATTGAGCATCCGCTATTTCTTTGCAAGTCTTTTATCGGAGCTAAATCTATGCATATTATAATAGTGAACGTTTTGTTCTAACTCTACCCAGTGGGTGGTGAATGACAAATACATGGTGCAGGTTCTCAATGGCATAGACTTTCAGAAGCAGGAGTCTATGCTGGATAAAAAACTAAGAAAAAGATAAATGGTAAAAGTGAGGTTCAGCAGAGCCTTGAAGGCTGACTAGAATTTGAGGAATAGAAGTCTCCCAGTTTCAAGGTCTAAGGACACATTAAGCAAGACAGGCTGAAAAGATATATATAAGCACAATTCATTCTAGAATTCTGTAGTTCATGAGCTTCTGTTTCTTGGTATGGAAAGAAACAGATTAAAATGGCAGAAAACAAATAAGGAATTAAAAATGAGGGAAAACAGATTGTTAGGAAGACAGAGAAGAATGGAAAATGGATGAAGGAGAGAAATAGAGACAAATCTAGTTATAAACTTATTAGGACTGAGACGATCTTAGGGCCTCAGAGAAGCTGACACAGCCTAGAAGAGTTCAGCCCTCCCTATGGACTAGGCTTTTCTGTCTTTTTGCAAGATGGATTGTGAACAGAAAAGCCACAGACCCATCCCTGGACTTGTGCTCTGACTTGTCATTCTGACTGTAATAAAGAAGTATACTGCAAGCACAAATTTAACCCATTGAAATACTGGCACAGAAATAGAGGCATATCAATGCCAGCAATGGTGAGGAATAAACATATCAAATTGTATTTTATTTTAACTATTCTCCTAACATACATTTATTTATTTGTTTGTTTATTTATTTATAATCTTAAACTAAGAAAATGGATTTTCCTCATTCAAGATGAAAATAAAATAGAAAATGGGGAAATGGCCTGTGTGTAGCATTTTTAGTGTATTTAGCAAATTTTTATTGTTATTGAGATTCAGTCAAGCTATCATTAATTTCATATGAGATAAGCAGTATCCATTACATACACGCAATATAACTCCAAACACATATAACTTGGCCTAAAACTAGCCTTTTACAGCTAGATAAGTCTGATATTTCTGATTCATTAAAGTTCATGTGTTCCCTCTCATTCCAAGACCTAATTCATTGAACTGCATAAAAGTCTTTAAAAATTGGGTATCACCTGTGGGCATTTGAATATTCAGATCCTTTCAGGAAGTAATACTCTTAACTGCAGGTACTCATTTCCAACACACTTATCTGGAGAAATTTCTTCATTACTCAACCAAAGGACTTGCTTCAACACTGGAAGCCTTCCCTGATCCTCTAAGCTGGATTATATCATCCTCTGTAATAGTTACAACATAGGCTGTAATAAAGCCTCAGAATAACAAAGGCTTATTTTTTATGAGATATGCTCTTTACCTTGTTTAATATACAGAGCTTAAGAAGTTCAGGTCTGCAGTGGAAAACTGAAAGCATCAAAGACCCAGACTCTATCTGTTGTTCTATCATCTCTAGAGACTTACACTTAACTGCATCTTTCAATTTTTCTTGCCCACATGCTTTATTCCAACCAACAGGAAGCATGCACGAGAAAGAGAAAAATAGTCTCCATGCTATCCCTTAAGGAAAATAACTGGACATTGTGCATTTTACTCCCACTCACATCCTATTGGTTAGAATTCTGTCTACATGGTAATATTTAGCTTTAAAAAAACAAGAAAATGTTATTATTTTGGTTGTCTATGTCTCCACCAAGATTATAAGTTTCAGTACTATACCATTGGGGGGTGAGGGGGTCAATGCATTGTTTCTACCAGTGTTTGCTCTAGGAGCAGCTCGCTCTTCCCCTAGTTTAGGGATTAACATACTATGCTTCAATTGACTATTACCTTCACTATTTCCTGTGAATACATAATTGTGAGTCTGGGGTCTGCACCTCTAGTGCATTGAACAGAGTTTGAAACATTGTATTCATGCAGTTATTACTTCGTGAATTAATAAATTAAATACTCAGAACACACTGGAGCATATAGGCTATATATGCATTAGTTATATAATTCAAATGGCTAGTTGGACTCCCTAGGGAAGAGGAAAGGTGTTATCATGGTATTAAATATTAAATGGATTATGGGATGATTATGTGATAATCAATGGGAGGTTTGAGAGGATTACTAAGTCTTTTCTCCACCAGACTACCTCCTGTGAGGGCTAGAGGTAGAATAGGATAGAAAAAATAGCATTAAACTTATGAATAGAACAATAAAAGCTTTATTTCAAAACCATGGGGCTGGGACTTGACAAGGGAGCATACATCTTTAACTTACAGTTTTCTTATGAAAGAATGTGACTTCTGTGCAAGTGCTAGCTATTATCATCATTGTGGGAAGAAGTGAAAGACAAAATTTCGGTGGAAAGGCTTACTGTGTTTCAAAACACAGAGAGAAAATTTATCAATTGAGTACAAATGTGTATGTGACAAAACTCATTGCCTGGTACTCTACTGATATATAATCTGTGGTGATTTAGTCTGTGCTGATTGTGATTAAACTGCATTCTATTCACATAATAGAATGGTGAAAGAATTATATTAAAATAGTAAATAAAATTTAAGACACTGTTAAAATTACCTACATCAGTCACTGTTTGGGTCATTTTTAAATGCAGACACCAAAATCATGGTCTCACAGAATTTACACATAGAATGAGGCAAAAATAAATGCAGTGACTAGAAGCACTGACAATGTCATGGCAAACCTTCACTTCCAGTGACATAGCCAATTAGTAGTTATTATAAAGAGGTAATGCCAAAATGAATGTCTTAGAAACAATAATACTGGTTAGGCATAGTGGCACACATCTGTAACCTCAGCTCTTAGGGAGGGAGAGGTGAGAGGATTGCTTGAGTCCAGGAGTTTGTGATCAGCCTGGTCAACATAGGGAGAGCTCGTTTCCACAAAAAATAAAAACATTTAGTCTGGGTAGTGGTATACTCCTGTCGTCCCAGCTACTTGGGAGGCTAAAGTAGAAGGATTATTTGAGACCAGGAAGTGAAGTGAAGGCCCTGCACTCCATCTGGGAAGTCAGAGTGAGTCAACTCTCTCTCTCTCTCTCTCTCTCTCTCAATCTCTGTGTGTGTGGATGTGTGTGTGTGTGTGCTACACACACACACACACACACACACATATACACACACACACATATATATGTCTTGTCTAATCTTTTAGAACTACACAATTATAGTAGGTTACATATGTAGTATCATCTGCTCACTCTTCCTTTAGGTAAATGTTTTTCCCTCCTCTAACCTAATGTTCTGGTTGGAATCAGGCATTCAAATTTTCTACTCCCCACAACTTATTTCCTCCTAGAGCCTGCAGAGGAAGGCATATAACGTGGCTAAGCCAGTCTATTTCTCTCGTATTTTAAAAATTCTTTTCGTTCAGTTTTTTTTCTCCTCTTCACAATTTTTATTTTAGATTCAGGGGGTACACATGTATATTTGTTACATGGATATATTGTATAATGATGTACAGAGTGCCTCCAAGATTTTCAGACATTTAAAAGCACTTTATAAAGCTTCTCTCATTATTTAAAAATTCAGAGTTCTCTTTTGAATTTGTTAGTAATATTGTAAGGAAGTAAACTAGAAATTTCCAGAATACATCTTTGCTAATCCTATGCTTTACCATAAATGGTAAAAGAGCAAAACTGTAGAGAGAAATAGAATAAGTTTGAGGGCTGAGAGAGCTGTCATGATCGCATCCCTGAGTACCCAGTTCTAACCTTACCCTTTCTATAGTCTACTGATGTGGTCACTCATTTCTCCTCTCATTTTTTTTTTTCTTCTTCAACTATGGTTTCTGTCAATCACAACTGAAAGAATCTTTACTAAGATGAGTTGTCAATTAACTAGGTGAAATGAACTGGATTATGATTCACAGAAAGGTTTCCAACTTTATTATCCTTAAAGTAAGAGACAAAAGTAGAAATAGAGTTAGTACTTGACTGTCCTATGCTGCCCTGAGCCTAGTCTCTTCTGTGGTAAGGAGATTTTCATTTTTTCTAGAGCAACAAGTTGATCAAATTTTCTCCATGTGATTAGGCTGGATTTCACATTGTAGTGAGTTGATGGAGGAACTATTTCTGCAATCAGTATAGCACACCATGAGCCCTTCAAAGTTTTGCTCAGAGAGAAACAGGCTTAAAGACTAGAATGAGGAAAAGGGTTGGACTGCAGCTCCCTTCAAGAGAGAGCCCATCTACATCGTTCCTACTGTGGTAGAGCCATGGGTAAGGATGCATGTCCCTATAAGGGAGGACAATTAGAAAACTTATGGATTCTCCAGTCAATCACATATTTTATTTTAAAGATTGTTTTTTTTTTTTTCTAATTGTCATTCAGTTATAAAATGTAGCCTGGGCAACTTGGCGAGACCTCATCTCTACAATAAAGCAAAGAATTAGCTGGGCCTGGCTGTGTGTGCCTGTAGTTCCAGCTACTTGGGAGGTTGAGGCAGAAGGATTGCCTGAGTCCAGCGGGCTGACGCTGCAGTGGCCATGAGCGAGCCACTGCTCTTCAGCCTGGATGGCAGAGTGAGGCTCTTACTCAAAAAAAAGTAGGAAAATATATATTTTATATATTTGTATATTTTTTACAATTATTATACTTTATTTGAATACTTTGTTTGAACAAAGTCCAAATCAGAAAAAAAAAAACAACTAAATTTTACATTAGGATTCATTCAACCCTCATGAAAGCAGAATACTTTTTTTTGGTATAAATTGATTGTAATAAAACCTGAACATAAATATCACCATGATAAAAATATAAATCATTCAGAAACTCTATCTAAAAGCAACCTCTCTAAATATTTTTGTGGATATGTTTCCACACAAATTACCTATCTTTTTTTTTTTTTTTTGAATTGGAGTCTCACTCAGTCGCCCAGACTGGAGTGCAGTGGCTGCTCCCCGCCACCACAGCCTCGACCTGCTGGGCCCCAGCGATCCTTCCGCCTCAGCCTTCCAAGTAGCTGGAACTACAGGCTTGCCCTACCACACCTGGCTAATTTTTTTGATTAATTGTAGAGATGAGGTCTCGTCAAGTTGCCCAGGCGGGTCTCCAACCCGCGGACTCAGGTAATTCACTCACCTCGGCCTCCCAAAGCCCGAGATTACAGGCTGAGCCACCAAGCCTGGCGAAATTACCTATCTTTATTTCTGTTTTGTGTTAAAAAATATGCTCATGTTGTAGCATTTATTAACTTATTTTTAAACTTATTTTTAACATTGAAATATTTTTGCATCGTTCATATTTCCATATTTCTATATCATTCAGACTCTGTTCTGTTATGACATAATGAGAGCTAGGTTGTATTCAATTAAATCCATATATTTTGTAGCCAAATTTAGATCTATCGTCTATATATCTGCAAGTCTATATGTTTATTAATTATAATTTATATATTATAATTCATGTAAATTGCAATTATGGAAGCTGAGAACTCCCAGTGTTGCTGGAAAGCCAGGAAAGCTGATGGTGCAATATTTATTCCAAATCCAAAGGCTTGAAAACCAATGGAGCAAATGGTGAACATTCCAGTCCGGTCCGAAGTCCTGAGAATTGGCAGAGTCAGTTCTGTAAGTCCTGATTTGAGTGTGAAGGCCTGAGAACCAGGATCATTGATGATGGAGAGCTGAAAGAGTAGTATTTGAAGCAAAATGCTAAGCTAAGTTCAGAGTAAGTTTCACTAAAGACTACCATATCTGCTAATAAATCCTGATGAATTTGTCCTTAGTCTGCAACCACCACAGGAGAGCAAAGATGGGTCACTACTGAACAGACACAGGCTCAGACTTTGGAAATAGTCCCTCAAAGACTCACACACCTGCTCACACACATATGTGTGTGCACTTCCACGTGCTCTGTTCACTATTTTTAAAATATATTTCAACTGATCTTTGGGGAGTAAAACTTAAGGAAATAATGTGGTAGAGTGATTAAGCCTGTTGTCTCTGGGGTCAAAATGCCTATTTTTAAATCTTGACTCCATCACCTATCAACAGGTGGTCATGAGTAATTAATTAACTTCTTAAAGACTCAAATCTTAAATGATTTAAACTTTAAGCCTCAGTTTCTTCATCAATAAAAAGGAGATGATAATAATAGAGTTAGCATCTAAGGGCTGTTGAAAGATTTTAAAGCATTTGCAACCTAGTAAACACTCAAAAGGGGTTAGTAATTAGTAATTAGTTACTATCTTTCTTCATTTTATCATTATTTTAATGCTCACACTTCTTAAACATTTCAATGCCAGGGCAATATTTTCCATTATTAGTAAATAGTAGCATAGCAATATAAAATAATTTGATATAAACCTAAATTCATATTTAACAATACAAATTGTTTACTTCCAAAGCCACAGGTGGAATTTCACATGGTAGATGTCCCAAATGGGATTAGGGCTCAGACAGATAAAGTTGGAAATATATCATACTAGCTTTTAAAATTATATAGCTAGAGAAATAAGTCCTTATCTAGACTTTCTAGTTAGTGATCTCAGGCCAGGGTTGAAATCTAAGCTTTGTCACTAGTTAGATTCATTTTATTTCTGTTCAATAAAAAATAACATCAGATATTTAAGAAATATCTCACCTGAGATACAGGTTACTATCTTGTGGTGCAACTTTGGAAAATTCACTTACTGCCTCTGAACTTGAGTTTCCACCACCATTAACTGAATACTCTAAGAAGCCCTGATCACACCATGGAGTAAGAAATGACAGAAATCCAACTGAGTGGAACTACAAAGCAGGAGCTAGTTACCTACCATTGTAATTTTAAAAATAGTTAAATGGAAATATATCACCACCACTTCCTCTTTTTATAGATTATTGTTAAGACTCAATGGCAGCTAAATTAAAGAGTTTTAATAGCTATTTTCAGGGTCAACTCATCTCTTAAAAGGAACAGATGGAACATTATTATTCAATTCACAGCTGATCTGTCCTAAATTCTACATTCTTGGACTGGTAGGTAAAGGACCTTGCTTATGAAATCACCAATTCTTCATTGGAGGAGAGTAAAGAAAATATAGTGTCACAAGCCCAAAGTCTAAGGAAGTACTTACTTTCTACTTATTTTCAGACCCCACTCAGGGAAGCATCAGCTTCTGTCAAAGGTTTATGAGGTACATGTAGTTGCAAAGTGGCTCTGTGGGTATTGAAGTGGAGGAAGAGAAGAAGAGGAGGGCAGAGCTAAATAGGTTTGTGAGAATGATCCAGTTTAAATGTCTGTGTTATCTGTGTCCATCTGCCATCTAATCAAAAGTCCACAACACATGTTTCAAGAGAATAAACTTTTAAAAAATACTGTGACTGACAAACCAAAGCAGAAAAAGCAAGAAAATAAAATAACCTGCAGTTGTGGGAGAACTCCTGCTACTTAACTCTCTCCCAGACTGAGAAACTACAAGGTACAGTCTAGAAAAGGCAGTTGATGAAAAATAATACACCCATTTGTCAAGTCCCCCATGGCCTACCTAAGGTCCACACCTCTGTGGGAATAGAATGTACCTTTATACTTTAAGAAAATTGGTGAATTAAACCAAAATAGGCAACTGAAAATTTGGCTCACTATTTAACATATTCCTTGCCAGAAATGATCTTCTGCAGGAATAACAAAAACAAAAACAAAAACAAATCCGGATATGCATATCATCTCTAACTAGCCATAGAAATATAATTTTAAAAAGGCAAAACTGCACAGGTTTGACTTAATCATATATGAGTTACTTACAGAAGACAAACTTTGATTTTACATTTAAATATTTAACTACAGTCAAAGACTGGAGGAAAAGATCTATTATATTTTGCCTGCAAAGTATAGTTTAATATTTTGTGTTCCTAATTCCTTTATTTTGTTTCACCAACTGTAAATATACTGCCTGTATGACTGAGCAATTTTTAACTGAGAGTGAAATAAAATTCAAAATAAATTTTTGAAATTAGTGAACTTTACAAATAGAAAAGAGACTTGCAAAAATTAAATAAACACTCATTAAAAGGAAAAAGAAAGAAAACAAATATTAAAAACAAAAGTAAAAGAACAGGAGGAAAATGTTTGGTTTATCAGCAGTTAGTGACTCAAAACATTAATGTGTTTTCAGTTTTATCTCAAAAGTAAGTTTTATTTTCAAACATTTGAAAGGAGAGCAAGTTGCATTAGAGTTACAGGAAGAAAAGAATAATGAACACTTAGGAATTAGATGGACAAGGAATTAGATGGATAGTTCTAATCTGAGAGCATCACCTAGGTGGTGGAGCAGCACTGGATGGAAAATGCAAAGGAGTTTAAGGTTTTTTCTAAATATGTAAATTCAAGTACGTGTGTTTGAAAATTGCTTGCGTTAATTTTCCCCTGGGTCTAGTTGTAGGCCTCTGTAAATAAATCATTGCTAGCAGATTCCCATTACTCTACTCCTCTCCCATTCAGTATTCATGCAATAACAGCGTGCCTGGAAAATAACAGGTTTTAGATATTGGTGGTGATTGTTAGTTGAAAATGAATTTTAGAGCCCATTATAGTCTACTGCTGCTTCCAGCTTACTCTACCTTCTTGAGAGGCCAAAGTCACAGAGAAGAAGTATAACGAATGCCTGCTAACACCTTCCTTTGTCACATGTTTGTTGATGACTTGGTGGTTTTTTGTGCTCAAAGTCATCAAATAATAATTCAAGATGAAAAAAACAAAGTTGTTGTAGCAACAACATTTAGGAACTGATACTGTGTAATATCTGCAGATATTTTTCAGTTTATATATTCACTGGTTAGACACAATCTGCAGAATCCAGGGATGTGAGAGAAAGGTTGGTTCTTACTGTGAATCTCACACATCTCTCTATTTCTATAGAATCAGAGACACTTTCAGCAATGATGCTGCCCCACATCCTTTTATGTATTTGTTCTGGTCTACAGATGAGAAGGGCTATTTGCAGTTTGCTTTGACTGATAACAGTGCAAGGAAATAATGGAGAAGCTTCTCTACAAAAGCTTGTGGCAAGGAGAATGGTACAATGCTAAGTCTGGAAAGACCAGAGAAATCACCTAGTCCAAACTCTTCAATTTACAAATGGGAACATTTACAGAAAGTTGCTTCACTGTTTTGGTACTGAGTAGTACAATTCATTTATGATCACTTAAAGACAGCATATGGATGCCCTTATTTTCAACCTGAATACTTCATGATGGCTCACAGTTAACTCTAAAGAGTCTGCTGGACTTACATTTAAAGTCGGTGTCTACTGATGGAAACCAGCTCTATGATCTTAGACACATTGTGTATATTTATAAATTGATGGTCAAGGAAGTTAAATAATTTTCCCAGTATATAAAATGAACTTTGTGGACTCTATGTCCTCAAATAAGATTATCTTGCAAAGGGCACCACAGCACATGATACTTGATGACAGAGGACTAATGTCAACATTATGAAAATTAGTGTTACTACTCATTATCTTAGTCAGTTTTCTGCTATGTTAGCATAATATCACAGACAGAGTAATTTATAAAACATAAATTTATTTTCTCACAGTTCTGGAAACCAGGGAATGAAAGATCAAGGTGCCAGCAGATTCATTTGTTTGCTGAGGACTGCTATCTGCTTCCAAGATGGCACCTTGTTGCTGCATCCTCCAAAGGAAAGGAAGACTGTGTCCTCACATGGGAAAAGGGCAAGTGGTCCAAATGCTAAGTCTTATTCTTAGTCATGATAAGAGCTTTCATGACTTAATTACCTGTTAAAGACGATCCTATTGGTAACACTTAAATTTTGAAGGGGACACATTTAAACCATAGCACTACTACTATTATAATATGTGGTCAACTTCCATTAACCATCTACTTTCAAGTTTCCTTCCTTACTCTACCTTCTTATACACACCTAAGGCATGTTTCTTCAACATGATCCCCATTCTTGAGCTGAATATATTCTCTTTCTAAAGACATTCCTAGCCATGCACTCATCATCAGCTGTCAAGCATCTACATTTCCTTGTGCTTGTGACTTTTGGCTATTAAATGCTAATTTACTGCCATAAGAAAGTGACAAGTGACAGTTTGCAACCTTTAGCAATCATAAAGTTCACTCTTCCAAAATAAATAAACAAAGCTCAGAAAAACAGGGTTTGGAGATCACAAGAAATATATATGTACATAAACTATTACAAATAGTTTGTGTTTGTTCAGGTTGGAAGATTAAGTGAGCTAGTGCTAAGGAAGTAAACCACTTCAGTTAATAAGAGAGATTATCTAGGAAAACAGAACTGTCACTATTGCTTGCCAAATGAAAGAATGGATCTGTTATTGTTGAATGATAGCTAATTTAACAGAAATATCATTTGTTTATATTGAGATGTTCCCCAGAGCTTCATTTTTACTAATGAAAATGAAACTCTTATGGGCTTTCAAATGTTATCTTCCTACTCTTGGAATTCTTAAACTGTTTTCTGACTGGTGGCTAGGGGAATGCTGGGGACCTATGCTCTATGTTGAGTTGCCTCCTGCAGAAGTTTATCTTGCAGGGTTGATGACCTCAGGTGTATCCCAGGGCTGCCTCACTGACATCTTGAGATCTGACCTTGGAAAATTCTAAAAAATAGGGAACCTTAAGGTAGAAATCTTAGAACTGCAGAGACAAAAGTAAGGCTGTATGATGTGGTGGAAAAATCATTCAACTCCTCCCTTTCTCTTCCCTTCTTTCACAAATTGATTTGTAGCATTTTCTGGACTTTCCTGCCTCTTTCTTCTAAATTGGCTCCAATCTGGCATCTGTCCACTTCTCTACCAAATAGCTTTTCTGAAAATCATTGACAATTTCCTTGTAACTAAATGACATAAATATTTTTAGCCATTCTCTTACTTGGTCCATCAGCATTAATTTGTCCATTTGACTAAGATCTAGATTTTTTGCAGAAGGCTCACCTGTGGCTTACTGAATGGAGGTGTGTTTTCTTTTTTTTTCTTTTGGCTGAAATGATATTAAAACATTTATTTTAAAGATGTGGAATACAATTCAGGGTTAGGTATACAAATGTTCATTATGCAGGTACCCTTGTTGATGAGGTATGCCTCCTCCCGCAGCAGTTTCCCACTACTGCCAATCCCACCTCCTCCACCTGTCAGTTTTCCACTACTGTCAATCCCTTTCTTATAGTATTATGATAATTGTTCAAGGTTCACTTATGAGTGAGAACATGTGGTACTCAGTTCTCTGTTCTGTATTATAGACCCTAAGTCCATCTAAGTTTCTGCAAAGTTCATAATTTTGTCCTTCTTTATGGCTGCATAATAAGAAAGTGGGGAGACAGCCCACAGAATGGGAAAAATATTTTCCAACTGTATATCTGACAAAGGCCTAACATCTAGGATCTACAAGGAACTCAAACATGCCTAAAAGAAAAAAACAAACAGACCCATTACAAAATGGGCAAAAAATATGAATAGACACTTCTCAAAAGAAGACATAAGAGCAGCCAACAGATACATGAAAAAATGCTCAGTCTCACTAGTCATCAAAGAAATGCAAATGAAAACCACACTGAGATACCACATATCTCCAGGCAGGATGGCCTTCATCAATAACTCAAAAAACAACAGATGCTGTAGAGGATGCGGGGGATGGGGTGGGGAAAGGAAAACTTCTACACTGCTGGTGGGAGTGTAAACTAGTACAATCTCTGGAAAACAGTGTAGCAATTCCTAAAAGATCTAAAAATCGATCTTCCATACGACTCCACAATCCCCCTACTGAAAATATACCCAGAGGAACTCAAAGCACTCTATGAAAAAGATACCTGCATGTTTACTGCAGCATTATACACAATAGCAAAAACATGGAACCAACTGTGTTACCCATCATAAGAGGACAGGAGGTGTGTTTTCTGAGATGCTGCACCATGCTACAGTTGCTGAACCTTGGTAGAACTGTCATCTGGGGTGTCAGAGAAAGAGTCCAAGGGAGGTGACATCATCAGAATTGATTGAAAAGTTTGTTTAATGCTGGGGTGTGTAATCCCAATACTTTGGGAGGCAGAGGCAAGAGGATTGCCTAAGCTCAGGGGTTTTAGACCAGCCTGAGCAACTTGTCTCCACAATAAATAAAAAAATTAGTAGGGAGTGGTGGTACACGCCTGTATTTCCAGCTTCTTAGAAGGCTGAGGCAGCAGGACCTCCTGAGCCCAGTGGTCGTGAGCCTGGGTGACAGAATGAGACTCTGACTCAAAGAACAAAGAAGAAGAAATGTTTGCTAAAAAGTCTACCAGACTAAGATGCTTGGCATTGTTGATCTCCTTGTTCTGCAGAACGGAATGACACTTCAAGAGTTGTCTACTTTAGCCACTTGTGAAGAGAATACTTGAGCTAGGTGGAGATACTCCTTCCTATTCCAGTTTTCCTCCAGAGCCCTCTAATGACAAAAATTGCCATTAATCTAGCTGGCAAAGGAATACAAGACCTATCTACATTATTGCAGAACAGTCAATAAGGGGTAGATATTAATTGGAAAAGCAATACACTGTTAAAGTGACACACTGACCTAGTCAACTCTACAGGGTTTGAGGTTCTCTTAATCAGTTGTCACATAGATACTGGCATTTAGAAACTTAATGTCCAGGATGGAATATATAATCTTTCTCTTCAAACGTAGTTCCCCTTTATATGTGCTATCTATTTTTAATGGGGAGAGGGAGATCTAGAAACTAAGAAGGAAACATTAACATCTACTTCTCCCTTATATTTTATATCTGATACATTATTAACTCTTGAATATTTTATATCTACCTTCTATTCAGATCTCTCCATCTAGGTTTTCATCTTTAAAAGACCTAATATATAATAAACAATAAATAAGAATTTGATGAGTTACTAGATCTCCATATACTAGACTACATTATGTTCCTCTTCCAAGGTATCTATGCCTTATTTCCTAAAAAACTGTGTTACTGTGTAGGAAAGAATGCTGCTTTGCCCAAAAAGAGGCGTGACCTTTGCCTTTGGCTTCTGAGAGGTAATCAATTTATTTCATACCTGCTAGGAGTTTCTTTGTTTGGGGCAGTGTAGAATTAATCAAACCTGATAGTCACACAGAACAGGTTGGCCATGCCAAAAAGACCAGTACTTTGACTTAGGATAGGACCTTTGGTTCATGCAGTATCAGTTTATCTGGAGACTGAGTCTGACCCTGTAATCAATCAATCAATCAGTCTATTATGCCTTTCTTATTGCCCAACCAAAACTTGGGTATCCCTAGTTTTTGAGCACCAAAAATGCTGGAATCCAAATTTCTGGACACCAAAATATGGGTGAGCTTCCTTGGGTGACAATACTTCATGAGTATTGTTACACATTAATGTAGGAGGTTAATATGTTCTGAGGAAAATGATAGCTTTTTATTTGGAAACTTCCAAAACTCTGAGCTAAGTGTCTTTTCCTGTGGCTGATTTTAACTGTATATTTTCCCTATAATAAACCAAAACTGCAAATATAATAGCTTTCAGTGAGTTCTGTGTGTCTTTTTAGCAACTTATCAAAACCGATAGTGATTTTAGGGGCCCTTATGTCAGATTTTTAGTTAGTGTCATTTTGGGAAGATGTACTTTCACATTTTGTGGACTGGCTAATTCTGATAGTTATGTGGTATAGTCAAGTTCAGGATCTTGATATAGGAAGATAATCCTTAAATATCAAGGTGGGTTTTAAATTTAATTAAATGTACCCTAATGTGTAGAAGGCAGAGGGAGATTAAACACACACCAAAAAGGAGAAGTCAATGGAACTATGAAGGCAGCCACAAATTAAGGAGTGCCAGCAGTTACCGGAAGCTGGAAGAAGAAAGGAATGGATTTTTCCCCAGAGTCTCCCAAAGAAATGTGACCCTGTCGATAGATAGGTACCTGATTTTGACTCAGTTAAACTGATTTTGGATTTCTGGGTTTGAGACTGTGATAGAATACCCTTTTGTTGTTCAAGCAACCAAATGTGTGATAATTTGTTTCAACAATCATAGGTAAATACTACACCTTGTTACCAGCACCTTAGTACATGCTATCATAGTCTTTTTTAAATAAAAGTTTCAAGAGTTTCTAAACTTCTATCCCTAATCCATATATAATCCCCCAAACTGATCAATTTCCCACATTACACCATAGGGTACAATCTTTAAAAAGAGTCATCTCCGATCATGCCATTTCCTTTCCCTAGCTTAAACCATTTCTTCAAAAGATTCTCATTGCTCTTACAATAGGTAAGGTAAATCTCTCATGCCAATTACATGACTGTGGGAGCCTGCATGACCTAGCCACTGCCTATCTCGCCAGCCTCGTATCACACTTTATACTCTTTCGTTTCTTTATTGCCCAACCAAAACAGCCACACTCATCTGCCTTATTTCCTTTACACTTGTCACACATCTTGTTATATTTTCTCTTCTCCCTCCTACCAAGTCAGACATATCGACCCCAATTTATCCTTGGTGTTGCAACTCATTTTTCACTTTCTCATGGATACTCATGGCTTCCAAACTCAAAACATTCTATTTTATGGTTTTCTAACACAATGTACCTCTGAAGTTATCATTTTAATTTACATGTGTGCTGTGTGTGCTCATGTGTATGTATGTCTGTCTTCCTGTCTTCCCTCAAAGTGCTAGCTGTGAGACTGTAAACTGCATGATGGCAAAAGTAGTATGCGATTATCCTCTCCATTACAACACCTAATCTATTATAGCCGATGCTCAGTCAGTTGAATAAGTTGAGTGCATATACTTTATGAGAACACAGTCCCAGCCACTGACTATGGTGTTTACATAAATAAATGTATGTCCTTTGTTATTGAAATTTATATGTACACAGCATATATATGTAAAGGAATAAAAATGTATTTATGTATATGTATGTGTGTATGTATATATATGTATGTGAGATATATATATTCCTATATTTCCTAAAACAGACTATAACCTCTTTTTGGGAGGGAGCAATGTTTTATGACTCTATGACTCTATGTTAAGTCTAACTGGAACACTAGACATGCTTGGAGAATGGATCACGTATAGAATAGAGTGAGTGACCAAGGAATCTAGATCCCAAACCCCTGAAATCAGAGAAGAAACAATAATAGTTAAACACTACAAGGCAGTGATTGTTTACTCACTTCTGGGTTGCAAGAGTAATGGTACCACCAAGTCCTCTTGTATTCTGTCTCCCACAACTCAATATGTGACACCCTGGATAAATATGGCATTAAATTAAATTGCATGACTTCACAACAAAAGTAAAAAAAATCAAGTTGTACTTTTGAATTCTAGTGTTAACCAAAACTGAACTTTCCTTTAAAACTCAGATGGAAAAATTTGCTCTCCCTTCACTCTTTTTCCTTCTTAGTAAAGATAAGAAAGTGGGCATTCAGATGGATAGGTTGAAAGGAAAGTTTAATCTTCTATAAGCCACATCACATTGGGTAGTGAAAGAATCTTATCTATCCTGATTTCCTTCTTCAGTAGGCTCCATCAGTGTGATCATACTGTTTTTTCCTGAGAGACAAACGCTGTGATAAAACATGTCAATATTTGATGAACAACGACCTCTATAATTTCAAGAAATGACAGCAAAGCTATGAAAATAAGGCCCACAAAGCTTCAGAAAAATATTGATTGGGAGAAAAAAAAAGGTGAAAAAAATGTACTTTTTCTCCTGTCATTCTTGATTGTACTTGAGATGTTTACGAATCTTATGTAGATCCAGAGTCTTTAGAAGTGAAATACCAGAAGCATAAGGTTGAAATCCAGGGAAGTAACACAGAGAACCTCTCTTGGCCTAGCCATTAACTTCGCACCTGAATTGTGAGTGATTATGAATAATGCTAAAAATATTTATGGACACATTTCTCCTGCAGAATAGTTCCCACTGGGTCATAAGTTGTTCTGAAATCAACCTACATCCAATTCTGTACATTCTGCCTTTATACAAGAATAATAGCCTGTTTCCACATAGTCAGGATAGAATTTGTAAACAATTTTATTTAAAATGCATCAGGGTAACTCAATATTGAATTATCTTGCAATGAATCCTCTGGATTTTCAAATATTCCTTTAATCCTGTGAAAAACCATGACTTTCAAAACTATGTTAATTAGTTGTGCAAATTGAAGTTTTTATATGATGTGATATTACCTACAGTTGATGTTAGTTCAATTCTACTCATAATTATTTATGGAAGCACTTCATTTAAAATGATGAGCATTAATTTCATTTTTTGGCCTATGTGTCTTCTTTTATTCCTGAAATCAGTTGCTTTGTTTGTGACCTCTAATGTTGTCACTCTATAGGATATGGAACATGCACTGTTTCAAATCATGTAGCCAATTAGCACTGGAGTTATCACAGCCTGACAGCAGGGGAAAGAAAAGAAAAAAAAGCAAAGTATTTAAATTATGTCATTAGTAACACCCCAGGCCCGACTGTGAGAAAAGCAGTTGCTTATGCCTATTGAGGAAAGAAAACACTGGAGCAGAGTATCCCAATTAATTGTGCAAAGTGAATTTTAAAAATCATTCATATGAATAAGTTAGGTTTATCATTTTATTACTTACTTCTGGTATGAATGAGATAAACATAAAACTTTTCAGGCAAATTATCATTTCTGAATTATTGTATATCTACCTAGAAACCAAAATATTCATAGAGAAAACTTTAAGACAGAAGCCAAATATTTAATATTTTTATTTTTATTTTGTAGATTTTGTAGCTCAGCAGTCACACATTTAGGATTTCAACCCAAAGTAAGCCACAATTGTTGCAAGTTCACTTGAGGGAAATGAGATTTCTAAAATGAAAAACTTGAAGTGTTCTTAACAGCGGGAGATTCTCACAATGTCTGTTTAGTTTCCACATTAAACTCATGTAATACTGAATCTTTATAGTTCTTTACTCTGAGGGATACTAAGATTCTCATCTGTTAATTAACAAAGCAAATCAATCTGTAAATTAACAAAGCAGGAAATATTGTCTATTTTTTTAAAAAAATAGGCCGGGCTCGGTGGCTCAGACTGTAATCCCGCGCCTTTGGGAGGCTGAGGTGAGTGGATTGCCTAAGCCCGCGGGTTCGAGACCCGCCTGGGCAAGCAAGACCTCACCTCTACAATAAATCAAAAAATTAGCTGGGTGTGGTAGCGCGCGCCTGTAGTTCCAGCTACTTGGAAGGCGGAGGTGGAAGGATTGCCGGAGCCCAGCAGGTCGAGGCTGCAGTGGCCGGGAGCGGCCACTGCACTCCAGTCTGGGCGACAGAGTGAGACTCCAACTCAAAAAAAAAACCCAAAAAAAACCCCCCAAAAACCCAAAATAAAACAAAAAATACAAAG